>OZ022579.1:19341397-19496397 GCA_963669155.1 Arbacia lixula | reverse complement strand
AGCTGAGGCTTTTTTCATCCCATTTTTTTGCTCCCACCTCATGGAACAGCCCAGAAGCAATAATTCCTGATCTGCTCACCAGATATTCTCAATGAACTCCCTGTGCTCGTCAGGCACTTCAACTGGTCTCTTGACAGTGGAGGGCGAGTTGAAGTTGGGACTGGCGTCTGATAAGAGGCTAATGTTTCCCTCATACTGGGCGTGTCTCTGGGTCACCATCTCCTTCACTCGCATGTTGTCCACAGCTGTTAAGTACCCGATGCCTTCAACAGAGAATATTAACCCTCTCAATACCAAACTAGGAAAAGCCCATCTACTTATCATATATAAGTATGTAAGAACTTGTTATCATATACATTCCACTAGATTTATAACAAAGAATTACCATTCTCTTTGAAGAGATCTATTCTCTTTATTGTAAAATAATATTCTTAAAGGTAGATATACACATATACTCACTCAAATAAATGCCTAAATATCATAGTTTTGTAATTTAATTTATACTTATAATATTTACTATGTTTAAGATATTACAAGACATTTGTAATATAGCTATCATATGCTTTCCTATGTTGTCTTTATGTTAACTATCATGTTCATTGTAAAACTGTGCATTTCAACCCTTTGCAACTACTTGGGTTATTTATGAATGAATAAATAAACCTTTGAATCAAACATGCTATGCACCTATGGTACCGATAGGGTTAAAGAATCATTCAGGGGGAAACTTAAAGATTTATCTGGGAGGGCTACGTTTTACCCCTGATGGCATGAAACAGACAAAATGGCCCCAATCTTATAAACAGGCATGAGAATGACTTTCTTTAAAAATATCTGAAAGTAAATTAAACCAACGGCGGGGGTCCCTGAAGCTCCTGGGTTTTAGCATTTTAAGGGGGTATAGGAAGCCATTCTGGAGTACCAATGTGATAGAAAAAGGAACCCATAGTGGTGTACCTATTTGGCGGGGGGGGGGGGGGGGGGGTGCACGTGCACCCTGGCCTGGGCCCCAGTCTAGACTATGCCCTTGGGTACCCATCAATCATTCATGCCCTTACAGACCACCCGATGGCTTGGTAGTCTGGCTCACCCCTGGGGCTTGTGTCACTCCATACCTCGGACCATCGTGACTTGCCCCAAGGGTGGTGGCAAAACAATGATAAACTTAAAACATAGACTAGTCATTGTCATTGATGAAGCCCAACATCAAATTAATAAGATCAAGATCTAGACTTATCATTCAATCATAATCATCAATAAAGATAAAGTTCACGAAGTTAGTAAGCTTAACTTTAAAATGAATGTCATGTACAGTAATTATTCACAAACAAAGTATTCAAATTACCAAAGTTTAGGCAGTAGTTGGTCCTTCTTTCACGGTATCTCTTCTTGTGTTTGTCTCCAGTGGCATGCTGACGCAGTGTTTTAAGACCTCCGTTGCCATACCTTAATCCTTATGCCGTCATTGCACCATAAGCACCAAGCTTCACCGGGATTGTACAGCTTACGAAAACAATCCCCAACTAAATGTTGATCAGGAGTGCCTTCCAAAAATACACGGTCACACCACGACCAGTTCCATCTATTTTTGACGGATTTATCTATCTCTTTCGGGTCCGCTTCTCCCCCATCGCGATCAACGAACTTCGGCTTGGATGCCGCCATTTTGATACTGCATAGTCTGAAAGACCAGCCGTTACGATGCTGTCAATTTCTCTCCAAGATGCGAACATTGTGGAGTGTAACGAAACAGCATCATTACGGCTGTTTATGAGACTGAAAGCCACCGCACACATGCTACACGATTTTCGGTCGCGCTCGCGCGCGCACCACTGAATCAGTTCAGTGGCTCGCACGATCAGTGCAGCAGTGGTGCGACCGAAGCTCGTGTGGTGTGCATCTGCGGTGCAATCTCGCGCTCCGTGCGAACAAATCGATCAGTGAGGCGCGTTCCCGGGGCGCGGCCCGGTAAGGATTCAGCCTCGCGGTGACTCGCTACGCAATGATTTCACTCGAAATGGTGAAGTACTTTTATAGTTTCTGAGTGTAAAAATGACTTGACCCCCCAGACCCTACCCCCCAAATATTATTTCAAATTCACATCGAACTCGGCGACCACAGATTTTGATGTAAAAAAAATCGGAATTCCGATAAAAATCGGAAAATTCTCATGCCTGTATAAAGATTTGCAGTCGATGGCAACTCAACTTGCAATCGATATCAATCGTAACTCTGTACATAAATGATAGGGCATTGGACTTGCGATCGATTCAGATCAATCGCAACTCTTCCTCTAAGTCGGAGTCCTGATGTCATGAAATAGACACCCTTATGCATGTAGTGCATTATACATTCTTGAGGAAAAATCATTTTTCAAAGGGGCTCTCTTTTGCATTGCAGTGGCAAAATCCTCACAGCCCCAGTATCCATTTTTTTTTTCACTGTTAAAGATCTTGGATACTTGTGCTGTTACGCTCATTGTCACTTTTTTTTTTATTGATTTACAACAAATGTGATCAAATAAATATGGAGGAATAAAAACAGTAATTGGACACTTTCCCCATTGATTTGTGTAATGAGTAAAGGATTATATAATATCTAGTTCATATCTGGTTTAACTCCTCTGCTAGACTCCATACTGCCCTATGGGAATGGTGTCTATTACCAGTTCAAAAATGGTTCAATGGCGCATAAATAGTTCAATACCAACGGCAAAAAGTAACTTACTCACCTTTGTAGAAGAGTTTGTTGAAATCAAATCCATGTGAGACGAGGAAATCTATGCTAGAGCTCTGTAATTGAGATCGTCATGCAAAAATCAAGTCAGTTTAATATTCAAAAGATTTTTTTACATTACATTGTTCAAAATTTCAAAAGTAAAAAGATGCTTCGTCAGAGATAAAGGAGTTCTATTAAAGGCCACCACAGACGACACAATTTTGCCACGATTCAGCAGTTGTAGGGGCTATGACTGGATATGTTATGTCACCAAATCCAATGACCGGGTCCTGAGATTCAGCCGAGTCACAGAGTCGTAAGACTGATCAGATCGTGTCATCAGCAGTTGCCTTTAGACTAGGCACAGTGAAGTCAAGCCAGTTATAACTACAAGATATAGCTTCCAATGTGCAATAGCCTGAATCAAGATACAGTTAAACCAGCTCTACAAACCACCTGTCTATAAAGACCACTTTTGTTTCCCTCAAACAATGCTTCTCCTGGAGACCTGTATTAAAGTAACATGTACATAAAGATAACCTGCTCATACAGACCACATTTCTTGACCCCCACTCGCTGCCTTGTATACAGGTGTCAGTGTATCAAGCTAAAAACTGGCTAAGCATCTCAATATACGGTGTCTTGCTATTTCAGGGATCACGTCACCGACAGCTCCATCTTACTCTCTTGATCTAGGTCTGCCTCTTTCTAACTGTATGTGTGTGTGCCTTTCTCTATGCATCTGTTGATAAGCGTCAATATTTGTTTATCTGTCTCCCTCTCTGTTTCTCTGTCTGTCAGTCTCTCTCTAGGGCAAATAATGCAATTTTCTCTGACTTTTATATACAGGTAGGAAAGCTTTTTACATTACCTAAGTGTGTGTGTCTCTGTGTATTTCTCAATTTGTTTGTCTATATATGTCTCATATCTATCTATACCCCTCTCTTTCTCTCTCTCTCTCTTTCTCTCTCTGTCTCTCTCTCTCTCTCTCTCTCTCTCTCTCTCTTTCTCTGTCTCTCTCTCTCTATCCCTCTCTCTGTAATAGTTTTCTTTCACCTTTTTTCTCTTTCTGTCATATTTTCCATCTTTTCAACTATTATAATGATTATTTCTGACTTTTAAATCCTGGTCAGAGGGCAACCTTATACTACACTTTGTGATCACCTGACAGAGAAACCTTTCATCTGGAGCTGACCTCATAGATGGCCTCGGAAAGACGTAGAAGTTGAATGGGTACGCCACATAGCCATACCTGGTATAAAGAAGGAGAAAAATAAGTACATTGTATAGAGGATGAAATCATGTGTAATCAGCACTGAACTGAACATGTTATTTGTTTGGCTGTACACTACAGCTCAAAGGAATTGGCATAGGGAAAAGGAAAGGGAAGAAAGGGAAGGAGCCGCAGTTTTAAACCGTGGTATATTTTGTCCAGTTCAGCATGAAAGATTATGCTTTTTAGGCTAAAGCAGCGTGCTTCATGCTGAACTGGAGAAAATATACTGCGGTTTAAAACTGTGGCTCCTTCTCTTTCTTCCCTTTCCATATGCCTATTCCTTTGAGCTGGAGTGCATGTAAACCATGTTGTGTTAAATGTCATGTTGTCAAAGAAGGGGCTCCAGGTAGAGCAGTGTCTAACTACTCAAGGGGCTACCCTGGGTACATAATACTAATAAATAAATAAAACAAAACTGACTGCACATGGTGTAAATTGATTCAGTTGCATACTGCTTTCAGCCAAAACTAGCATTCATATTTCTATATGAGAAAGAACTGTGCATAATAGTTATTATTTTATGCACCTCTAAAAAGAAAAAACACTGTAGGTTACAGTAGGTAACCAGTGTCTGAGGTCTGGATGCTTCATGGTACAAGATTTCCCCATCTCATTAAATCGTTTCTTTTCTGCTTGTTAACTCCTTATGCACCACGGATGCATTTTTGCACATCTTATAAGCATAAAATCCATAGAGCCACCATTAATCTGGGACACAAAAGGTTAAACATTGTTATCATCAGATTTTCCCACAATTATGATTTCAACAAAGTAATGTTTTGGTGACCAGCACCTCATATTTGGATGTTACAAATATACAAAAAAATATGATACAACATTTCTCCACACCGCCTTACCCTTTCTTCTGCTTCTCAAACTTGAAGATGCATACGCCCAGCTGAATCAGCAGATAATCAACGCTGTTCTGAGGACATAATAGAGGAAGAAGAAAAGAGAAAGTGTTTAATGCATTTTGATCAGGCCAAGTACAAGAAAAGTTAACATTTTCTTGTTTGTTGACTGGATTGTTTTAAGGTGAGAAGAAAGATTAATAAGTAATATGATACTTCATACATTTTTTTCAGGGTGGCTGACACACATATTTGCTATACGGTAAGTGACAACATCAATATTCTTTAAGGAATTTGAATTATACATGCAAACAAATGTTTGACTTGTTATCCTATTTCAATTGTATGTTGACAAAATGCATACTGTAACAGCAACAAATAATCATCTTTTACCCCTTTCACTTCAAATAACATTCATTCGCAAACAAAACATCAACCCTTGTCATGATTCACACACAAGAATATCATTGTTGTGGCATTGCCACCTCTTTTATATCACTTGCATGCACCTGCAAAGACATATTACTCTCACTAAAAATGAGCAAATCTATAAGGAAATCTATTTCTCAAGTCTCACTTGTTTGAGGTGCTGATATCTTTCCTCAGGTGTGTGGAAGTAGTTTGGGCTGGGCCCCGAATGTAGCCCGGTGAACTCTGCATCAATGGCCACAAATGAGGAGTGGTCAATGGCTGCCGTCATCAACTTCATGGCCTCGTTGAAGTCTTGCGAGACAAGAATACGGAATATCAAGATGACTACCGGTACATCATTGATGAATTTCCCTCCTTGTTCCATTAGCCTGGCTTTCAGGCTCTTGGACATTTCTGATCCAAACTGAAAAATAGAGTCTGGTAGTGTCTAGTATTCATAAGTCATAAGACTACTGACTAGTATTATACGTACCTTTACGGTTCTTGTATCGCAAGGCATTATGGGACCGAATTCTAGTACGCGAGCGTTCAGTGATCGCTGCGGTCATTGATTACAATGTCATTTTTATGTTACAGATTTGTTACTTTGATCGGTTCCGACATGATAATTTTCAGTAAATCTGAATTGTATTTTTTCGATGAGAACTTTTGATTCGTATTATTGTATCTAAATAATGATTTATAAAGGGTTTGTTGAGAAAATAATAAGCAAAGAGAGAGACATTCGAGACATCATCGTGACTCGGGTGGTAGTCCCATATGTGCAAAGATGTGTGTGTTGTGATGTGATGTGTGAAATTAAATAAAATTAAATTAAATAAATAAAAAGTACAATAATACAAATCAAAGTTCTTATCATTAAAATATGATACAGATTTACTGAAAGTATTCACGTCGGAACCGATCCACATAACAAATCTGTAACATGAAAATAATATTGAACTTCGCGCTCGCCGCGGCTAGCGTCATGAGCGTGTAAACGATATGACCGCAGCGATCGCTGAACGCTCGCGTACTAGAATTCCGTCCCGCCATGCATTGCGATGCAAGAACCGTAAAGGCACGTATTGTCCTAAATTTATCACTCTCCTCTTTTGTCCGTCCATCCCAGAGAAGGAATCAAGAATGATTAATCTACTGCAGCCAGACTTTATTGAATGGTTTGATTAGAAATCCCTGACAACTTACTAAGAACAGTTGAGAAGTTATAAATTATTTTAGTTTTTCTTAACTTTATCAATCTGCAAGTCATTTAGCATGTTTAATATAAGGTGTAGACTAATTGTTAGCATGCGTCATGACTAACACGTTATAACAGTTGGTCACATGTAACAGGTATGCAGTTGGTGAGAGGAGACTGTTGAATCTTGTCGACTGTCTCTGAGTCTGAACTTGAGAGGCCGAACCCAAATTTTATTTTCTTTTGTAGGTGCACATACATTCTTGACATGTTGTAACTTGTGGCAAGAAATGTTATTCATTACAACAACAGACAACATCCAATGTGGTACATATAAATGATAATATACCAAGTAACCTCCCATGCCTAAAAATGGACCATACACATCGACATCATACATCAACCTTTAACTCAATACGCGGGGGAACAGGTATCCGCGCAGGAGTCTTCAGCCAGTTACGGGTGCGCATCGGATTTCTAGCCGGGAGATCCGGCAGCCCTGAGCTTGGAAAAGACGCTGATCATTATCATTATTTCACGGGCCGTCACTAGGGTTATAGCTTTAATACGTTTTAGTTTTAATCTAAAATAAACACTTCCAATAAAGTATACTCACTATCCCTCGTAACATCCATTCTCTTGACCTTGGAGAGTCGAACTGAAACAAAAAAATGCTTGTCTTGGCTTTGGCGGTCTCACGTCACACGCATGTTATGTAATGAAAAGCTCGTTTGTGTTCGATTATTAGCGCGCCGTGATGATATCGATATGCTACGGTAGCTGATAAATTTAAGTTAAATGTGTTTTTTTTTATTTCTTTCTCTCCACTAATATCCATGCAAGGCCAGTACAGATCTTAGTCAAGGTGGCTGGAGTTGGGGGGGGGGGGGGGGGGGGGGGACAGATGGAATGACGAGTTTTAATGATGGATGGATACTGGGTGGATTTGGACAAAAGATAAAATAAGTTACATTTCCATCTTAAGAACTGGTTCCGGGAACTGGTCTATCCAGTACTGATGTTTTGGAGTAGAATTTATACAAGACCATCTCTCCTTAACAATTGTTCATGACTTTTTTCAATATGTATGGCGCACTGGGAATACAAGTGTGTGTGAGCAGGCGCCAGCTTCATAGTTGTAACATACTGTTTATAAATGTGTGCATTGTTCCTTCAACTCTGTAAACTTTTGAGAAATAATGATAAAAACAGGAAAAAGGATTGCAGAATGCAGATCATACGTTAACGTCAGTTTTCATGCATATTATTTCAAATCTTGTTTGTTAAAATATCTTCACCTGAGCTAAAGAAATTTGTTGCCCCTTGCAATTATTATGATAATATTTGGACAAAACCATTCAAAGCAATTGTTAAATGGCACAATTCTCTCTGAATACACATACATGCAAGGTCCGTACACTGACAACAGTTCGCCAATTTTGGTTGGTCAGTGCTTTTCTTTCGCTAGGTGTGATGTCTGCATTTTTTTTGCTCATCTCGATCTCTTTCATCAAACGTGGTGAGCCAATGCTATAATCACAATATGCAGTTTTCATAGCACTTAACCCCCCCCCCCCCCCCCAGTATCATAGATGCATGAAATGTGTTGGGCTTTTCCCTGATATGGAACAATATTATCTCTAATCATTACCCCGGTCATCGTATGCTTGTAAGTCTTTGTTTCGGCTGTCCAATCCCAAGACATCATTCAAATTTCACGGCAGCCATTCAGGCGCACTCACTCCATTCCCACCGTGTCCCCGATCATTCACCTGGGTGGAGAGCAGCAATGGGGATTAACTCTTAACCTGCCGCTTTCGCAAATTTGCGACCAAACTGTAATAGAGAAAACCTCCGGCCCAGAGGGGTTTTACCCCCGGCAAGTTAGGAGTTAAGTAGTTTGCTGAAGTACACAAGTGCCATCGATGGGCTTGAACATGGGACCTTGAGATCTTCAGTCACAGTTTGCAACCACTACACCACGACATCGAGCTCTGTGCATTTGTTGCATTCACTGCGTGCATGCATAAAATATGTGTGGAGCTTGAGGCATGTACAAGCCTGGGCAATGTTGCATACAGGTTTTCAATTATTGTAACTTACCATCAATGGTAACTACCATGGCAACAGCCAATGAGCTCTCATTTTTTAACCTGTTGCCATGGTAGTGACCATTGCTGGTAAGTTACAATAAATGGAAAGACAACATGGCCCAGAGGTATGCTCATGTATGTGTGACTGGGCCGCTATTAAATTTAACAAGCTTTTCATTACAATCACCTCAATCACTTGCAGGCACTACCAAATCATGTAACAAAGATATCAACTTTATTCCATCCAATCATCTAACTATTCATCCATATTTATTCCTTCTATGAAAAAATATCTTGACATTTATTGCATAAGCAGCAAGATTAACAGTTAAAAGCAGAGTTTATTAAAAAAAAAACATATCCATACATTTAGATCTTGTTTAAAGCCATAGTAACCAAATATATTGAGTTAACTATCAGGAGGTAATACAAGGGAGCTCTAGAAATGGTCATTGAGTCATTGAGCCACATTAATTCATAGAACAGCAGACAAAAAATGAAATGTAGATTGACAAGATTTTGGGGGAAAATTATCCTGGAATGCAAAGTGTAAACCATGGGATTCTGTCATAAAATCACATTTTTGCCAACGGAATCATTCAAAGCAGTCATTTCGTCAGCATTTTAACAAGCCATCAAATCTGTACAACACACAGCGCAAAGATTTGATGTTTCATGGAAACGCTTACGATTTTCTCCATAACATAACTAGTGATTGAGACCACTCATTGCTGAGGACAAAATCACTGACTTTGTGACAGAATCATCAGCCTTATACACTATATAAAGTCCAGATAATAAACCACTCTTGACAATGTGGGCCATAATATTTAAAGAATATCAACGGTACTAAAAGCAAAATCGTAATAAACAGAATCATACTGTCGTATCGAATATAATTTTCAAAACCCATTTGTACTGAGGAAAAATTCAAAAAGGACATCTGGATCTATTTCACTCATCAATGTGTCCCTATAACATAACAATTTCACTGAGACCAATTATCAAAAACACAAGTGAATGACAGTTGGGCATAGACAGTTTCCATGACATAAATTTCAATACTCATGAGGTTGATGGAAAGCAATGACACGGAATAGAACAAAGTCCATCTTTCCATTGAAATACAAAATATTACCTGTATTATGCAAAAGCATTAGGTCTGGTGGATGAAAATATTATATTCACAACATACCTTTTTGCACTTTAAACAAAAAAATAGGCAAACTTTCCCGCATTCTGAAAATACACAGACATAAACATTTTATCTCCCCCAAGATAAATGTCCCTAAAATATGTTATCTTTGGTATTCGGAAACACATCTTAAAGAAAAAATTAAGGCCTGGGATCATACCCCCTGAGGCAGCCAGTAATAAAACATCCTTTCATGTCTTTTGCATACATTTACTATATTTTTCCAATCTCACTGAGATACAGTAAAAAAAAAATCCTAAGACAATTTTCAGAATACTCTCCCCCCCCCCCCCCAACCCAACACACACATCATAAATTGCACCATGTGAACATATATCATACTGGAATGGAACAAAATCCTTCAAGCAAGATGATGTGATAAAAACTAGAAAAATAAAAAATAGGATATCAGCCAAAGTCTGAGAAATGTGTGGACCAAATATAGCATTTTGTTGCTGAAATTCATAATAACTGTTCCAGACAGCATTCATGGGTAACTCCAAAACTCTCCAAGTTCTTTCAGGCACATTACATCAACAACATAACACAATGTTCAATATGTCACCTGTGGAAAAGAAAACCCAGCGTGCAAAATATTGGCTTTAGTGATCAAGATTTATTTTAAACATTTATTTTAGCATTCTTATCAATCGTCTAATTTTGCTCAAACTTTTGCTACACTGACATTCCTGGGTTTTGGGGAGGGGACAAATCTAATTTTTCCTCATTTTTTTCCCTTATAAGAGACAAAAATTTAGAACTATTTGGATCTCTTCTCCATCAATCTGCATCTTCAAATTGGCCATCCTCAAAGTTAAAGTCTATGTCTGGAATGGGCAGACAAGGAGGGTGTTCGTGAGAGGGCACAAACTCAAAGTTGAGGACATCCTTCCCCTGGGGGCTGCATCTCATTGCGTTGTGTTGGTAGGCAACAGGCTCGTCACAACCTGGGCAGAGGGAAAGGGTGTGGAGGAAAAAAAAAGAGACAGGGGAGAAAGAGAGAAAAGGGGGAGGAAAGGGAGAGAGAAAAGGAAACAGAGAAAGAGAGAAATGGAGGAAGTGAAAAGGAGACAGTAAGAGAAAGAGAGAAAGGGAGGAGAAAGAAAAGGAGACAGAGAAAGAGAGAGAGGGGAGGGGAAGAGGGGAGAGAGAAAATGAAACAGCGAGAGAAAGAGAGAAGGGGGAGGGGAAAGGAGAGAGAGAAAGAGATGGGGAGAGAGAATGAATGAAAGTGGGATGGAGAAAGGAAGACAGAGACAGAGAGAAAAACAGATGGGGAGAGAGTGGATGAAAGTGGGATGGAGAAAGGAAGACAGAGAGAGACAGAGAGAGGGTGAGAGTGAAAAGAAGATAGAGAGAGATGAGGAGGATGAGAAAGAGAGAGGGGGAATAAAGAACAGGAGATAGAGAGAGAGATGGGGAGAGAGGGTGAAAGAGGGAGAGAGAAAAGAGGACAGAGAGACAGAGAGAGAGGGAGAGAGAGAGAGAAACGAACATAGAGAGAGATGGGGAGGATGAGAAAGGGGGGAGAAGGGACAGACAAAAAGAAGAAGAGGAGGAACAAGAATATAAAATAGGCAAATTTGAATTTAAAGAGAAATTCAACGCCACTGGCCACTTCATGGTACAGGCTTATAAACAGAGAGGGATAACAAAGTTTTTGACTGTCAAGACAATAGTGCAGAAAGGTCCTACAAATGTCAAGGACCCGAGGCAATCAGAAAAACAGCAATTCAAATCATTTCATGGATATATATTGTGAGTGATATCAGTGGTAGATAAAATCATTTTATTGCCCTTGATTCTCATTGTTATATTTTCATGTTGAAAATTCTTCAAAACATCTTAACTTTACTTATTCAAATACTACTCTGTTGACATCATTAAGTCATTTAAATGTCGAACAACAAATCAATCCGATTCAAAGTGTATGAATTATTCATCTGAATTATTATCCAATAAACCATTTCAGAACATTATTTTTGTATAATCCAGAGAGGAAGGACCTATCCCAGTTCTCTAGGTATAAGTTTTGTTTTTCTTTTATATAACAAATCCTTACTGAATGGATTTTCTTCTTCCATCTCCATGTCCCAGTTCTCTGGCTCGGTGTGAAGGTTGGTTTGATCCCAGCTATGGGAGGATCCATCCTCAGTACTCACAGACACATCACAGTCGCTCTGATGCTCACGAGTCTCCCATCTAGCAACTGACAAATAATCAAAACAACAAATGCAAAGTTGCCTTTTCTTACTGAATATACTCATTCCAGATGATTGTTAAAGCTTCATCTCAGATGACATCATGTTGAAGTGTAACCTAGACAACTCTCAGTGTGGTTCATAGGTTGTTTTATTAGTTATTGATGTGCACACACATATTTGCGCCTCCACATAGGGAGAAACCTAGGGGAAAATCCTGATAATATATTGTGATTGTGATTGGCTCTCCATATATGAAACACTTCACTGCATTGAGTGTGTGGTCAAACCCTCCCTAACTTGTTTTAGGAACGTCCTAGGAGGACATTCTGGAATAACAATTTCTAGCTCTCCTAGGCACCTCCAAACTTGGGGAGAAAACTACAGAACTAACGGACTACCACCCCTTGGAGTTAGGCAAAGATGGACTCACCCTCATCTTCAAGGTCGGCTGTCATCTCCTGGTCTTCCATGGCATGAGACTTCCAGATGGAATCGCCCTTCCTCACTGCACTGGCCAAGGCACTCGTCTGGGTGGGGGGGGGGGGGGTGGAAGATAAACATCAATGCGTCAAAGCATTGAATAAAAGCAGGAAACAATAGAGAAGCAGATAAATAAAGTTTTAGAAATATCAGACATACAGTATAAGGACTTCCTGAGCTGCGCACCTACACTTTGCGCTGTCATCTACACCACGATCATCGCTATAGCTATCTAGCTGTAGGCCCAGGGCCTCTCTTGTTAGTATGCTAGTACAATGTATGATGACTTGGCCGATTTGTGCTGTATCATTTTGTAGACTTGTGTGTTGGGCCTCAGATTGGCCTACTAAATCAAATGCTCGCAAATTGACAGGGTCATCACAATTGGCAAACATATTTGTACAAGAAATACACCATGTTTACTGTAGTCAGACTGAATCTATGTAGAATACTTACCATCTGATTGGCCTGATCTTCAGAATGGGAGACAGTAGTCCTGACAAACTTGTGGATTCCATCCCCAGGATACTTGGCTAAGCCATCCAGCTTATTCACCTCGGGAATGTCCAGTTCAAAGTCATTCTGTAGAAGAAGGGATTGGAACAATTCACAGAGACAATGATACACTGGCCAATGAGTTCCATGTGACTAGAGATGCTTAAGAAATAAGGGGAAGGAATGTCAAATCCATCAATTTTCAGCTTCAAAACCTTCAAGAAAGATATGAAGAATTAATAATCTGGAACAGTGGGAAGACAAGAATATAACCAAAAAAAAGAAAAAGAGAGAACGTTGTACTGGAAGCAATATCCAAGATTCTCTTAATTCAGACTGCTCATTAACATTACTCTCGAATCTGCTGTTATTCTCAGTGAACTGATAATCATTCAAGACATATAATCACTAGGGTGATATCAGCCTTCACATCGTCCCTACTATTTAAAATGCTCTTTAGCTCATTTCAGAGCTAACCACTCCAAGAGAATACTGTGACACTCACCTTCTCCATTCACTTTTCTCTCTCTTTTCTCACTCGCTCTCTGAGCAGCTCTATTCAATGCTATTCCAAAAGAACAACCAAACAGTCTACTCAACGATCATCACGTGGTGAATTGGCAAAGTCATCATACAGCAAAAATGTACGTACATCATCTAGCGCCACTCTGACCAGTTTGGTAAGCCGGTTGAGGCAGGAAGGAAACTCTGGCAAGCGGTTGTCTACTAGATCCAAGATCTGCAACTCACTCAACTGGCAGAAGGACTCCGGAAGCTCTCTCAGCTGAAACAACAAATGGTTAATGAGTTGTAATTTGGCTGGGTTAACCCTTTATATGCCAGACAAACTGCTGTTTATTGGGATCGACAGGTATTTCTGGTGCCAATATGTATCAGGGGCACATTAAGAGTTAAAAGGGATAGTACACCCTGAAATTAAGTTGGTTTCATTCAAAGCAAAAACACGAAAGAAACATATTAGGGAAGGTTTGATGAAAGTCCGTCAAAGGAGAAGAAAGTTATGATTGTTTGAAGTTTTGATTTTGTGACGTCACGTGCGAGGTGCTCTCCCATATGTTGTGTGCTGTATGACACCATGAATTGCTTTTTCTGTTCTTGATGAAGGAATATTTTTCTTTCATAGGGGTATGTGGGTAAAAAAAACGTGTTTCTAATGATGTATTAAATGCACAGGTAAAAATATGCATATCTTTTTGAGAAATTTTAAATTTTCCAAAAAAATTAGTACATTATTACATTGTACTAGGGCTTTCAGGTTACCAAATGAATGAATGGAATTATGAATGAATAAAAGAATGGATGGAGGAATTGCCTACTGAATGAGTGAATGGATGAATGGGCAAATGTGTTGGTGAGTTGATGGGTGATTGAAGAAAGCATGAATGAATGAATGAAAGAATGAATGAATGAATGAATGAATGAATAAATGAATGAATGAATGATTGAATGAATGAATGAATGAAGGAATAGATGGATGAATGAATAAATGAATGAATGAATAAATGAATGAAAAATAAATAAATGAAGGAAGGAATGAAGGAAGGAAGGAAGGAAGGAAGAAAGGAAGAAAGGGAGGAATGAATGAATGAATGAATGAATGGATACATGGATGGATGGATGAATGGATGGATTAACAGATCAATAAAATAATTCAATGAATACCTGGTTTGTGTTGAGCCTAAGCCTCTCCAGGGCTCTCAGGTTACCAAAGTCATGGGGCAGCCTCTGGATGTGATTCTTGGATAGCAGACAGACCTTGAGGGCACCCAAGCGGCTAAATGATGCTGGCAGCTCTCTGATGACGTTCTGACCTAGGTCCACGTACTCCAAGCTCCTCAAATCGCCAAAACTCTCTGGAAGTCGGCCAAGCTGGTTCTCATCTAATCTAAGATGTCTGTAAAATAGACGGCGATGCACATGAAATAGAAATTTAAGTTGAAATAGTTAGTACGAAATACTGAATGATCATGTGTAAGCTAGATTAAGACAACATCAAGAGAATGTCATAATATAGTGCTACGATAATACTCTGTCAAGAGGCCAGTACTTCAAAGGAGTAAGAGCCGCTTTTGTTCCTGGCTTTATTCTCTTCAAAGCATTACAAAATCTAGCAGAATATTCAAAGGACAATAAAAAAAAAAGGAAATATTCCTAAAATGGTACTGACTAAAAGAAAAAAAATGCATTACATGTATGTCACATACATGACAATATGACATGAAAATATGAAATATCTCAGCGCCTTCTATATAGATTGTTCAATTCACCTCAAATTCATCAACTGGCCAAAGCTCTCTGGTAGGTGTGTAATACGGTTCCCATTCTGAAAAGCTCTCCTCTCAATTTCCAGGATGTGGCTACCAAAATGTAGAGTCTCAACCTGCGTCAAGTGTCCAATACTTTCTGGTAGATGGTCCAGGTAGTTGGCCCCTAGATCCATATGTCGCAGGGAGCTGCCACTGGCCCCTCCGAACTGCTCTGGTAGCTCATGGTCAATGTAATTGTTCCCCAGATAGAGTTCCTGTATCCTGGTGAGTTCTCCAATCCAAGCTGGAAACTTCTTGAGTAGGTTGTCCGAGGCACTGAACTTGAGGAGAGTCTTTGACGCAGATGCGAGTTGTGGACTCAGTTCTGAGAGGTAGTTGTTAGAGAGGTCAACATATTGTAGGGACGGAAGGTCTCCGAAGCTATCCGGCAACTCAATCAGCTTGTTCCTGCTGAGGTTCAGAATGGACAGGTTGCTCAACTTTCCGAAGTTTTTTGGCAGAAATTCCAGGACGTTCTCACTTGCTTCCAGAACCTGCAGGCCTTTGAGGTCCCCGAAGGTGGATGGCAGGTCAGTGAGCTGATTATCTTCCAAGGTCAATGACCTTAGGGAGCGAAGGCAAGATACGTCTGGATGCAACTGTTTTAATCGGTTCCCCAACAGATGAAGCTCTAGCAGCTTGGGGAGGTGAAACAGAGGTAATGGGAGTTGTGCTATCTCGTTCTCATTCACAGTCAAGCTGGCCAGTTCTGTCAAGCACCCAATACATGGGGGCAACTCCTTCAGGTCATTTCCACTCAAACTCAATACCTGGAGTTGTGGGAAGGCACAGGCAAAGTCATTTGGCAAGCTGGACAAGCTGTTGTAGTTTAAGTTGAGCTCAGTTACATTGGCACATGTTGTGTTGACCCTAAATGATATTAAATCAAATGTTGAGAGTCCCTGTGACTCCAGATCAATTGACTGTGGTGGAGTCTCAGTTCTCCTCGCTCCATCTCCTTGGTCTCTGTACAGCTGGACGTTAGCAGCACCAGGCATGGTTCTCAGAGTACGCCCAAGTACTAGAAAGACCTGCGAAGTTGAAAAGAGAAAAGATAAAAACAAGTCGAAGTTAAAGTCTTTAAAGCTGTCCCTACAAAAAAAAGGCTATCAGTATCACGACTTTCATTTCAGACGCAAAATTTAATGAATGGGACTGAAGAACTTGCACTGTTTGCTTGACTCGAGTATTTATCCGCACATAATCTACATCACATCTTTCAAAATATGAACAGAAATTAACTCATGTGTCACAAAACATTGTATTGATTCATACAAATCTGATGGAATTGAATAATATATTCGAGAAACACAAAAACATAAATTATTATCAGTAGACTAAAATTTCTACTCACAATATTGCTTGATAATGTACTGTAATAAACTCGAGAGGGCGTCAACAAAATTATGGCGCATAAAAGCGGCGAGGCGAGGGCACTGAACTAGTTTCTAGTTCAGTGGGCGAGGGTCGGGGAAGGAGCTATCCATTTCAAGCTATTAATTTGTTTCGATCTCATTTACACTCGACGTATATACATACAGTTAGAAAGTTTAAAAACGACAATAACTATTCAGACTAGCTTACGTCACGGTCTTACAGGAAAGATGAAAATTGGAATTAGTATTGTAGGCCCATTAATTAATGCCAACTTATTTACGGTGCGTGTAGTGAGAGAGAATGAAAGAGATCAACAATGTAATGCAGTATATATTTATTTATTTATTTATTTATTTATTTATTTATTTATTTATTTATTTATTTATCTATTTATTTATCTATTTATTTATTTATTTATTTATCTATTTATTCATTTATCTATTTATTTTGGATAGCGGCACAAATTACAATGTACAAGTATCAAAGGCATGTTGGGGGAAGGTAAATCTATGAGAAAAATATAACATTTTGTTAACATAGGCCTATAGGCCTACTGTACTTGAGTTCTTGAAGATACCCAGGATTTACCACTCTAGCTGGAACCAAACTTATAAACTATAGTATAAGTTGAAAGGTGCTTAACTGATAAACACACACGGAGAAAAAAGAGAACTAGGGAAGAAAGTATATAGGTAGACTTGCATGTTAACACCACTGAACTATACCACTACGTAGTGGTATAGTTCAGTGGTTAACACTTTTGCAAGAGGGAAGAACAGATAATCCGAAAGAAAGGAAGATGAGCGCGAAGGAAATCAAACAACAAACCTATTTTAGGGCTATAGGTCTATTAACAAAGAAGAAAATAAAAATGGAGACCGACTCGTGCAAAATGTAATATTTATTAAAATATAAAACCTCTTAATTCATTGAATATCGTAGTAGGAGCCTAAAGTGAATAAAATGTTTAAATTCTAAAAG
Organism: Arbacia lixula; assembly: GCA_963669155.1. Classification (NCBI taxonomy): domain Eukaryota; kingdom Metazoa; phylum Echinodermata; class Echinoidea; order Arbacioida; family Arbaciidae; genus Arbacia; species Arbacia lixula. Next base: position 19,478,788 of record OZ022579.1, on the reverse strand, counting down.
AATATCTAATATTGATTGAAAATAAAGGCTCATAGCTGCATATGTAAAACTATTATGAAATGTACATCTTTAATTTAGACAAAAATACTATTTCTGATATGTTCCTATATTGTGGTGATCGACTGATTTGGCATATTTTTGGACATAGAGGGTTAAACGACCAGGCATATCAACATGTTCGGATTGATTACTGAAAAAAGAAAGAAAGAAATAAGCGAAATGGGGAAAGCAAAATGAAGGAATATGAAAATATATACAAATGAAAAATGGAGAAAGAAATTTAGTAGGCCTACATCAAGGGAGACCGGAGGGAATCGACCTGTTTAAATCTCTATCAGGAAGATTTATCACCTTTGAACGCAAAAAAAAAAAAAAGAAGAACGAGGGCACTATTTAAAGGAAAACAAATCACGGAAGAACAAAATCGGGAGATTCTGTCATTACAAGACGGTCAAAATCGCCGCGGACGTCGAAGGAGCGGAATTGAAGCTAGCTAAAGAGCGAGCGGAATTGAAGCTAGCGATGAACTTACTGGGCGAGAAGAAAAAGAGACCGCAGCCCAACGAATTTCGGGGATTATGGCAGATTTGAACGTATTGTTCGATGACATTTTGCTTCTCTTGCGGCAAAAACCACTCTATTCAACAATTCTCGGTATACTGGCGGCCTTCACTCTCATATTTTACAGGTAAAAAGTTCAATCAGATGTAGAGCCTCAGAGGTCTAGACTAAATGTAAATGCAAACGTACAGTGCATCATAGTCCCACTAATGGAAAATTGTGATGTGTACATTTAAAAATCACAGACACAGTCTCGATTAAACTTAGACAGGAATAAACGTCTCATACGGGGCATTCTTTAATCGAAATTACATTTGTGGACATACCTCCCGAGTAGATAGATTGGGCGTTCAGAGGAGCCAGATGCAATCTCAGCGGATCCGATGTCCTACAGAGACTGATTTTTCGTTCTAGATTAAACTCCACTCCAAGTCAGAGTCAAGTCGGAGCCCTGGGCCTTGTAGAAACATCATGAAACTTGGTAGGAATTGGCAATATACCGTAACTAGTATGTGTATGAAATCTTCCAGTCAAAGTTTAATAAATCTTTTCAGGAAAAGTGAAAAGCTCCCCCTTTTGAAACATCTGAAACATAATGTATACATCCCTACATTATTGATGTGTGCTCAAATTAAGTCAGTTTCCAGTCTTGTAATTGTGAGGGAAGTTCTTATGTTCTTTTCTTTTCCACAGTTTTTAACAAATTACATGTTTTTTTCCCTTCAAAAGTGCTATCCTGTCCTATTTAAGTTCAATCTACCAACATGCCCTTCACTAGTCATGAGTGATTTCCATTTTAGGAGATTTTATTTAACTCTGCGGACGGTTGAATTATTTTTTATAATACATGTAACTCACTATATATATGTAATATATTGTGATAAAAGATGCTATTTTGTAGTGAAGTGAAAATCTGATCTGTGTTGTGGATGATGCTGGGTGCTTTTCCGTACCGCTTTGGCCTTTGCTTACTTAGTGAATTTTGATAAATCACTTTCTTAAAGTATTGTAATTAGTAGCCAAGTGGAAATGTGTGTATGATGGTTATATTTCTTTTGTTTCCCCTCATTAGATTCCTGCCGCTGTTCCTGATTGTGTGGTCCAGCCTTGCGGGGGTTGCCACATTCCATGTCCTGTTCAAGCGGGTCTCCAGCCTCCCCAACCTGCTCTGGATGATTGATAGGAAGAAGCTGCCCGGAGTCAAGAAGTCCTCTCTCAGAGACGCGTACCACGGGAGATGCCCCGTCTGTGGAGACGACCACTGTAACAGGCACAGGTATGGCATCATCAAGCAACTTGTTTTAGTCACTTTGTGGTGCTTTTGATATAAAACTGCAATTCTGTACACTCCACGAAAGGAAAATCATCTCATAATGCACTACACAGCAAAATCTGGATTTTTTTCAGTCATGTCCACTTTCAGTCTAAAACACAGCCATGGTTTGATATGCATTCCATATTTGTTATAATTGAATGTAACTTATTTCCCTATGAATTACTATCACTGTGTTTCTATTCTTTCAGAGGAGAATTGTACCATACCAACTACCAGCCTTGGATTGATTTATACATCCCTAAGAGAGTGGATGATGCATTGTCTGAGGTAAGCAGAGTACAATTTTGTTTAAACTTCTCATTACCAGGCTTTGAAAACCCCATTGACTTATTGCACATCTTCATGCCAATGGCAGTAAGAGAGTTAAAAATGATTGCAAAACGTTACTGCGTATCCATCATTATTCTTTCAAAGTGCAAGTAGTGTACCATAATACAATATCACATTAAACCAACCTAACTTTTAGACATTTTTTTTTAGCATTTTCTTTTATTACCGGTACATGTATCACAAACATTGCGCAACATGGTTTTTCAAAGAAAATTCCAATTAAGTGTGATGACTTTTTTTTTTGTCATGTTTTTGTGATCCTCTGCTCTATTGACACAGCAATTAATTTTCTTGAGCATTGTCAGTAGATAGCTAACACAAAATAAAGACACAATATTAATTTCTAACCTTTCACAAAATTTGACTTTTCTTTCATTTGTGTAGTTCCTGGAGCTGGTATTCAGAGATTATGTCTACTCGTGGTACAAGTAAGAAGAAGTTGAATGTTTATTAATACAATATAAACTGAAAGCAGTCAAATAAAGAAGAATTGATGAGGTTGCGATGGCAATGACGATGTAGATGCAAAAATATGAAGTAATGAATACGCCAGAGAAGAATGATTGTCTCAACATTTCAGACGTAGGTCTTCATGATGAGTGACAACAGTGACAATTCACAGGTATACATGATATGCGTAATGTAACGATGACAAGCATATTAAACTGTTATTAAGGGCACTTAATTGTACATTATTACATACAGTAGGCATGTAAATACATATGTGTTAACCCTAATACTCCCGGGGTATTTCAAAGCTTGTTATTACCGGGGGGGGGGAGATTTCAGCCATGGGTCGCCCGATTGCCTCAAAATTTTGCACAAGGGTACAGAATTATGTAATGTACAAAGTTGTATAGCTAAATTTTCGAAAGTCCTTATATTTTTTTTTAACTAATTAATTTATGCTAATTTATGCGAGAAATCATAGATTATGGTATTTCTCACTAAATAAAGCCTCAGGAATAGCAATTTTTGGTACAAATGTCTTCCATAACTCCCTCATCAATTCTTGAAAGAAAAAGATAGGTTGTGGTAATTATTTCTTATGTATTTTATTGTTTTTCAATTTTCTTATGTATTTCTTTGTTTTTCGTCAAGTGTCTTTTGCTATTTGACAAAATTACAACCACATTTCATTTTATATTGCTCAAAAATATGTGAAACAATGATAACACTTATTAGAAAAGTATTTAAATGAATTGGAAAAGCTCCTGATTTCATCCATAGGGTTATACACAGTCATATAGAGAAATAGCGAAATTTCAATGACATGTGTTCGGTAAACGTAATCTGACACCCGCACGGTAGGTCCGATCGCCATAAATTTGGTATCAAAATGTGCGGGAAGGATCAGAGAAAAAAGTGAAGAAATGTCGTTTCGAAATATTGAGGCGTTAGGAAGCACCGACAAAAGTTCGACAGGCCATAATGGCCCCCCCCCCCCCCCCCCGGGAGTATTAGGGTTAAGTTGAAGGTAAGGTACAAATGGGAAGGAATTTTAACTTTACCTCAAATTTGTTCAGACAGTATATTTGAGGTATAAATGTTTATGGGGTGGAATATTATTTTGACATATTTGTTATAAATATTAAGTAGCACATGATGTGTACATTATCTAGGATTTGACTCTGTATAGTGTATATCATGTGCCATTTAAAACTTGCATACTGACCAAGCGGACCCATTTTATGTTAATGTTTTATGATATAAAGGCTTGTCATAGCAACAGCTGCAATGCTTATAGCTAACTGCCTGTTTCTATTGTAGTTCCCATGGATTATAAGCTATCTACAAATCCAAATACAACATGTATTTATTCATGGCATAAAGGTTTATTCAAATAATTGAATGTTTTGTGGAGAGACAAAATGATTGTATTGATGAAAATAGCATGACTGTTTCTGTTAGTCCTTTTTGTCATATTTTCTGGATTTAACTTGTAATACAGAGATTTAAGTGAGAGCTAGTGTATAGGCTCCTTCCCTATCCATTACTTGAATAGTAAGAGTTTTATATTTATAAGAAAATGTTATATCTAATTATCATGATTTTTCTATGTTATGTTTGTTGTTTGATGAACCCAAGGCCCCTGGGGAGAACAGTGCTTTGACCTCTGACAGGGCTACCCTAGTAAAAGAAGACAGGAAAAAACATAGGTGAATGAATGAGTAATTTAGCTAAACGAAGATTACATGGACATGAATGTGCTTTTTCTTTCAGTGAGTCGATCAGTAAGGATGAAGAGTTTGTTAGAGAGCTAAGGACGACAGTACGCTACTTCATTGCTGTGACGTTGAGACGGCTGAAAGAGGTATGATTGGACACTACATCTTTGAGATTACTTTGTGTGCAGTGGAGAAAAAAATAATACACGGGAGCTCTGTGTGATTTAGCCCACTCAATGTCAAAAAAAGCCCTTGTGAAGTTCTTTTTCCATATTTGGGTACAATACCTTACATGGCTCAGGAGGGTGTCTATTTCAAGATTTTTAATGTGTAGCCCCCCCCCCCCTGCCAGCCGGTAGATAATAGATGTTTTCCTTGTCTGTCCGTCTCTTCTCTCTCTCTCTCTCTCTCTCTCTCTCTCTCTCTCTCTCTCTTTCTCTCTCTCTCTTTCTCTCTCTCTCTCTCTCTCTCTCTCGCTATCTACACACTCTCTCTCTCTCTCTCTCTCACACACTCTCCCTATTTCTCTCTATCTTTCTTTCTCTCTTTAATACTCATGCTCTTTGGTCTCTCGTATTCGTATGTTTAATCCTACTTGATATTTCCAAATTTATTGCAAACTCTTGAAAGGCACATTTCTCTTTAGCTGTTCAAGGAAACCAAACAAGTACTCTCTGTGTCTTTTGAATGGGACATATTGAATGGGACATATATTTGTGTTATCTTTAGATCAATTTCTAATTGTGTTCTTTTGTTGATAATATTATGCTGTTGGAAATCATCTTTAAATGCATGCTTTATGAAGTACCAGGTAGTTTCATCAAATGTGTATGCTTTGCTCTGATTGTGGTGTGTCTTTAGAGATTGCTACTTGGGTGTGATATTGGAATGAGTGTTGCATTTACTTTACTTAGTTCATTTTTCTTCACTGTAGGTTGATTTGCCCACAGTCATCCTGGACAAGCTGATAAAAGCTGGCTTGAGTCATCTGGATGTTTATCTCAGAGCAAAAAAGAAAGGTAGCAATTGAGTTGACATTCCTAGCATTCTTCATCGATTATATTAAACAGAACAAGACTTGCTATTCCAAAATGACCTGATTTCCTGAATAACTTCTTTTTTTATATATATAAAAGTAAGATTATTTCAGATCTTTTGTAAATCAGTGCCTTGGATTAAGCTTATAATTTTAGTTAGCATTTACACATTACACCACCATAAATAATATTGTGCCTCGAATATAAGCTATAATCTTGAATGAGGCTGACTCCATCCCTTCTCCTTGCAGCACAATGCAGTGCTGACATCCAAGACTTGACTATAAAGCAGTACAGCATAAATGTATGAATATATTATTCACTTGCTCTTCCTTAAATCTATGCTGTGAGTGTAAGCATATATTTTAGCTAATATTTATAAATTTCATTACTCTAAATAATACTATTTTGCTAAGATATGAATTGTATTTGAATATTATGTGATTTTTTGTAATTACAAATGTAGTTCTATTCATGTGACATGTTATTTTTTTTATGTCATAAACAATATTTGGAAAAAATATCCTTAATAAAGGAAAAAGACCCAAAAAATTAATAGACAAAATTAAGCATATATTTCTAGCTAATGTTTACAAATCTCATGAACCTAGATGATAATACTTTGCTAAATAAATTTGAATGAGGCTGATTCATACACATAATAATGTAAATGATATTTTGGCCCCACTATAAGCTATAATCTTGACTGAGGCTGACTCTGTCCCTTGTCCTTGCAGCGAGATGGGGTGCTGACATCCAAGACTTGACCTTGAAGCAGTATGGGAGCCACCTACATGTGGCAGCAAGGAACAGGCACGCTGAACTGGAGTACATCAGGAACCTGTGTGACCTTCTCTTCCCCTTCATCGTGCCCAAGGAGCCTCAAGCCAGCAAGTCAGTACACTCACAGCACAGGGCCTTGTCATGCAGAGAATAGACCTGGGCCCCGTATCACAAAGAGTCAGCTGCTGTCTATAGCAACTTTGCGATTATTTGAAAAGCTATTGCAAGTCTCTGTATCACAAACTATCACAGCTATCTATTGCAAGATCAAGCCTATGAATGATTTCACAATCAATATCAATTGCAAGTTACAATCGATATCAATCGTAGCTCTTTGTGATACGGACCCCATATGGTCTGACAATCCACTGAATAAATACTACCAGACTGCTGACTGGAATTTTTTCATGGAGCTGTGTTGGATGATGTATGTAAAGACATTTTGCAGTGTGCCCAGGCCAACAATAGAAGCAGGTGCACATGGTGGAATGTTCTTTCACTAACTTTTCAGCGCTGAATAGCTGTTGTCATATCTGCATGATAATAAGCTGAAATGTGGTTGACTATCTAATACATTTCCAATTTACGCTATATGTAGTGCCATTGACCTGAGGTCACTTTCTACCAGCAATTATCTGCTTATGCGCAGATTGCAATTACAAAGTGGCTTTATTGTGATTAATCTGTATAATCTCTAATGTACAAAGCTATGAAGGATATCTGGCTTTCGTCTTACAAAGAGTTGCGATTGACCTGAACCAATCGCAAGTCCACTCCCTTATCTACATTGTAATGATTGATGTCAAGCACAAGTGTAGTTGTAATCAATTGCAATTCTTTAGAAGAAAGGGCTACAGATTACTTTCATGTGTCACATCGTAAAAAGGTGACTTCACATTTTGCTTCATGCTCAGATTTTTAAACAAATTATTTTACCTGTTCCATTGCATGTCATTCAATATGGTTTGGTTTTATGTACCACATTGGAAATCTGTTGTTAGATCTTCATGTTAATGTGATGGAGTCTAATATTTTCCTTCATTCTTTTTTTTTTTTGCTCCTTAGCTGCACTATTGCATTTCTGAGAGAGTTGCTGTCCAGATCACTTATCATGCCAGGCATGGACGTCATAGCAAACCCGGTACGTCTGTCGATGATAATATCTCTTAAACTAATGAGTAATTTGTCATTTTTATGTATCTTTTCCATTAATAACCAATATGTGCCTTGTGTAGTGTTGATGTCTCTATGGCGATAATCCAATTGTGTTGGAAACTATTGAATTCAAATACGCATCAATACTTGTGTATTGCCTCAGCTTTTACATTGCACGGTTTAAATGAAACAAGAAAAGGGTTTATTTGCAGTCCAGGGCCCTGTCTGTAAAGAATTGCGATTGATATCAATCGTAACTCTGTACATTAGAGATAAGGGATTGGCATTCGATTCAGGTCAATCACAACTCTTTATAAAACAGGGCCCTGAATTTATATTGGAAGTAAGATAAAGATATGTTATCAAATTATTGTTTTCAGTTTATAAAGTTGATGGATTGAGTAGTAAGAAAGGTCTTGACTAAAGAATTTCTGTAATTTTTCTTTTGTTTTGAAGTTGTAATATGTTTTTTAATGTTTTCTTTTCATTTTGTTGCAGGATGTTGTCAACAAAATTCTGGAAGTCTTCTTTGATGAGGAGCCTGTAAGTCTTCTGATTTTTAAGATTATTATTTTTTTAAGAGTTTCTGCACATTGTTTTCATATCAAATTTGCTTAATGTTGAAGAAAAGTATTTTCTGAAGGATGTAATCCTAAGATTATGCATTTGAAGTAACAGCTATTGACTTTCTTGATAAGCTGATACCGTATCATTTAAACCTCCTTTTGGTAATTGCATGTTTATCATGTTTTGATGTGAAATATTTTTCAAGGGAAACCTCAAATGTGGTCTTTAAAGGCGGGTGGTCTTTCTCTCCACTCAGTCACTTAAGCAGGTTTTACTATGTTATGTAATCTGTTTCTCTGCAGATGGCAATATCCTCGGACCCTCCGACCGAGCCAGTCAACCTGCTGAAGGCTTTCTGTGAAGCCAGGCCTGTCAGTGGCAACAATGTAAGTCAGGCTCATATTTGAATCGAGTACTAAAGTGGTGTCATCATATCCATTGTCACGCAGGTTTCTGGTTCTAAACAACAACACTCAAGTGAGAGTATCACTGGTCTAACATTGTCTAGCGGGCTACTGTCAGGCGCTTCCTATGAGAGGCTTCGCTGTGATCACAGCTGCTCGCTTTACCCGCATTATAGAACCAGTATTCTTGACAACAAATTACGTCACATTTCGATAATCTATTAAAGTTGGTTTAATTGATCTTGCGCATATCCCATTATATATATTTTTATTTTATAGCTATCTATGTGTTATGTTTATTTGATTCCAGATGTGCATGTTTTACATATTTGACTTTGTCATTGATTTCAGTTAAGGGTCCTGTTGCATAAAACTTACCATTGATGGTAACTCTGCTATCAATGGCAACTTGTAGGGAAATCTTGCATTTGATTGGCTGTTGAATGATGTTACCATGGTAGTTGCCATTGATGGCAGAGTTACCATTAATGGTAAGTTTTATGCAATGGGGCCAAGGCTACGAAATTATTCAAAATTTATTTGAATGGCATAAAATGAAATAAATATTTGCTTTCCATGAAACTTAAAGGGTCTGAATAGTACATAATAGTTCAATATAGTTAAAATGTATATGGTGGGGAAGGGGGGGGGGGAGAGTGAAAGAGAAGGTGCAAGAGAGATTCTGTATGCAATCTCCTGCTGGCATTCTGTAAAAACCAGTGCAAACAATTTTAGTCATGCCCAGCATCTTAGACAGTTTGAAATTTATTTATTCATTTCAACAAGCTCCATCCAAAAATCTAATGATATTTTCTTTAGACAAGGCTTTTTACAGAAAGTTAATTAGTTACTAAAGCAAAGTGCAGACGGACAACCACTGCTGTGAGAACACGCTTATTGTCTAGGCTTATCAGAGATTCAATCAAGATGACTATTTCTGAATATCCCCTTCAATTCGGAACATTTTTCAACATGAGAGAGTCTGGGCAAAAACACTATCCTCTTCATGTTTCCACAGCTTCAATAATTAACACTCTTTCATTTGTGACCTGTCAGCTCAAAACCACCAATAAGTCACAATTATCGCAATGGAGTATGATGAAAAAGGGTTATTCTTTCTGAATAGATATTATTGATTTCTCATTACATAACTTGAAATTTTGTTTGACTTATTTTAATTTTCCCTCCTCAGGCTCTTCATTATGAGACCTCAGAGCTCCTGAGCAACAGCTCACTGCTCTTCCCATTCCTGCAGTTCATGAGGAGAGAGGGCGCCCTCAACCTACTACAGTTCTGCCTCACAGTTGGTAAGAGCAGCTTTTCAGTTCCCATGACCGCTTAACATACAATGAAGAATTGTCTTTTTTTAGACTATTCAAAGAGGATAGGAGTGATCTAATTGGCTACGTATTTTGTTCTTTGCACATTGCACAAGGAATCTACGTAATATGTTTCCATGTTTTGTCTAATATGTGTTTACTCTATATTTGGCATGCTTCATGTTGAGGTCGGGGAGCTATACTTGCTGTAATTATTATCATGATTATCTGGATCATCTATATATTGATAGTGGTGACCGTTAATCCTTGACCTTTGACCTTGTAGAGGACTTCAACCGCCGCAGCCTGGTGCCTGATATGACTGATCAGCAGAAACAGGACCTCCATGTGGAGGCCAGGGAGCTGTACAACCTCTACTTCGCTCCAGACGCCATGGACAGGATCAACTTTGAAGAGGACATCGTCCAGGCTGTCCAAGACAGTAAGGCTTCTCATCGAGGCTGTGTCGCATTTAATTCTGTGAATGTTGTCAACAAATATTTTTAACAGTGTATATTTTGCATACAGATATTTTCTTATGATTTATGACAACGCCGATCATTTCATGAGCACTTACTTTCTCGAGCCCATCTCTCGGGACCCAGCAAACAGGCGTACAAAATGATACAAAACAAGTCAGAAAAGTTGCCCCGCAAGCACTAGTACACTGACAAGATACACTGCACCCATCTGTTATAGCTCATAGTATGAGCCAGCCAATTTGTAGTGCTGGATATAACAATCAGTAACAACCGTCAAATTGCTTGTGTTATTATTTTTGCGGTCTGCGCTTCATTCGCTAAATTCGGGGAAAACACCGCAAAATATACTATGTGAACTGAAGTTACTTTAAAGCTGGGCTCACACAGAAGTGGTTTATCACTGGTACTCATCCGAATCACCGGTATATAAATTTTTGATTCATAACATTTATCATTCTATCCTAATGGAAACATTCCTCAATGCTTTGTCTCTTCTACCAGTACCCTTTACCTACCCTTTACCCCCCCCCCCCCACCCTTCCCCCTAAATCTGTTTCTCATCTTTCAATGCGTCACAAAACCTGGTGTGTACATTTCAGTCATATGTTACAAAGAGGAAAACAAATCCAAATATCCTTTTTTTTCTCCAGTTGTGACTGGACATCATGATGGGATTGTGCGCATGAGGAAGACTTTGACTCTCTTCCGGTGAGTGAACATTTACCCGTATTAAAGGGAAAGGCCACCCTGAAGTTAAGATAATGTTGATGATAGCACAAACATAGAAAGAGACATTTTTAGCATGTACGGTAACAGCTTTGAAAATGAAATGTGTACTTCATACCATTCAAAAAACCTGTTTCATGGAGATTTAAAGATTGCATTTGAATATTTCTCACATTTTTAGAGAGCACATTCAGCTAGAGCTGGGTATCCATGAACAAGGAATATAGCTTGAGATTATTTGTGTTATGCTACAAAATTCTCCAGCAATTTGAAGAAATATGTCACTGTTAGTTTGTTCTTTTATCTGCTAGTGACATATTGAGAAATTTGACAATTATAGTCTTTTTCTGGCTTCATATTCAAACCAGGAACAGGATTATTTTGACTGCATTGACAGTTTAGTGCCACAAAATGTACTGCGATGTCATGATTCTTGGGAGGTTAATGTTTGTTATTTTGCATCAATCACACAGAGCCTATGAGTATGTCTTCAGCTTGCTGGAAAGCACCTACTGTCCGCTGTTTCACCACTCCGAGGAGGTAAGAGAACAAAAATAGCAAATACTTTCATGCTGAAATTAAGCATGTGAGGAATTTACCGTTGGGCCATTTGAAAGTTTTACATAAAAAAAAGTTTGAAGATGAGTAATTCATTGTAGAATGGGCAAACATGATAACATAACATCTTGCTAAAAACACCAAATATGAAACACCAAATAGAAACACCAAATATGGACATACACCGTTACAAATTCTAAAATGATATATTAGCCCTAAGATGTCTCATACAGCAAAATGTGTGCAGTAGCATGTTTTACGATTGGTCAGTATATATTGATTCGTCGGATTGCAAATTATTTAAATTGTTTTGGAAAAAGTTACCCTGTCATAAAGACTTCATGATAAGTCTCCCCTGTCTTTAAAATCATTCTGTAAGCAAAAGCACTTCTGCGATTTAGCCATAAATTCTACTTTACCAGTTGTGATATTATCATTTCGAATCTTGTTTTCATATATTTTGTAGTGTACTTTTAAGCAGACGTGTTAAGATTATAAAAATTGTTGTGTTTCTCTCCCACAGTACTACACACTTCTCTGTGGCAAAAGAAAACAGGCTTTAGCAAGAGGATCAAGTTGGTAAGATACTACTCAAATCAGCTATTTCTATATTCTTGTGATATCAGTTTGCATTTTGTCCATTAATGAATTAATCACTTCAATCACTTACAGTCTTGCTAGAATGGCACATAACTTTAAACCACTATTGTTGATGTCAACATACCGTAATGATTTGCGTGCTTTCATTTCTATGAATAATATTTTTATCTTAAAGGGAGTATACTGTACTGGGAAGACAAAAAGGCATTCAAAAGGTGATCATGAGCAATCTTCTTGCCAATGGTCTTAAATTCATTTATTGTCCATTTTAGAAACTTGCTGAAAGTTATTTTCCGTCATGTGATCCACATTTCGAATAATTAGTGATTAAATAACAAATCCTTGAAATGTTCGGCCCGAACAATGTGAGGATTTGTAATTAATCACTAATTACTCCAAATGTGGATAATTTTAGGGCAAATAACTTTCAGCAAGTTTCTAAAATGGACAATACATGAATTTAAGACCATTGGCGAGAAGATTGCTAATGATCAACTTTTGAAGGTTTTCTTGTCTTCCCAGTACAGTATATGCCCTTTAAGCCATAGAGTTGTTTGATACATTAATACAGTCCAACCTGCTTTAACAACCACATGTATAGAACCACCCACTGTTGATAATGCTGATAATGACTCATTACAAAAGGCCATGTTTCCCACCTATATGAATTGTGTTTTAAATCCCCTGCATCCAACAACCACCTGGACAATGCACCTAGCCACTACGCATTTTTTTTATTTTTTGTCCTTTCAAAATGTAAATGCACCAACATGTTTGGTGTTATAATTATATCAAACCACATTTCTATGAACCGAAAACCACAAAATATGACTTGTGATTGCTGTGTTTTTTCATAATCTTTACACTAATTTGTTTTGGCAGTATAATTCATGATGCTACCCATTATGACATTTACTAATATGAGAGAAATGTTGTTGTGCCTTGTATTCATGTCTAACTCTCTATTCTAAACATTTTGTTTCTGTCTCTAATTGCTCCACTCGGATCCATCCTCTGTCCTTATTCACGTTTCTGCCTGATTTGTTGGTTGATTGTTCTCAAATATGTTGTGGCTTTGTAATCATCCTTTCTGTGTTTGTCATCTGGTATCTTTTATTCCCATCATCGTTTGATTTCTTCTTTCTTGCCTATTACCATTTTTCTTACCCTGTCTCCCTTCCTTTCTGTCTCTTTCTTTCACTTTCTTTCTTCCATTTTATCTTTTTATACATTCTTTATTCCCAACTCTTTGTCTACCTTTCTTGTTTGATGTCAACGATGTTTGAATTATTCCATGGATGGTGGCATGTTCCTTTGGGGGTATGGGTCGTCTTCGTACACCTCGTCATCCCCCCCCCCCCCCTCACTTCCTGGTTCTGTTGTCATGTATATCCTCATGGTTGTGATCATTGTAAACTGGTACTTGATATCTTTTTCTGTGGATGTGAATATGGATCATCATTACCCCCCCCCCCTCCCCCCGCCGCTTTGAATGACAATTCTCATCATGATCTCATATTGCTTGGGATACAACATTCCGTATCTTATATGTCATCATCCACGTACACGTACATGCAATCATCATGTCGTCCTATTGTGATCGATATCATATCCTTTGCAATTGTGAAATGTGTAAATATTGAATGTTTGTTTATTTTATCCAAAAAAAAAAGTTGTTCGACCCCCGAACCCATCCCTTCTCCAGTAAACTCCACCCCTCCTCCCCTGTCTGTTCTGCAACGGTCAGTATGCAAATAGAGCAGATATGTTATAGTTTATAGCCTTCAGTGTGGAGGATGTATACAGTTATATGGAGTCTCGTACCAGTACATATTATTAAGATGTATGTGTTTGACTAAATCCTGTCATGTATGCAGTGTAGTACTGCCTCATTGCCACAGAAGGAAGCAAGTAGCAAAAGGGATTTTTCTTGTCAATGAGCAAGTGTTTTGTCTGGCATCAATGCGACAGGACATTATTTCAGATCAAATATCTCACAGCAAGATTATTTCTTTTCCATCAACAAGATAATTTTTTTCTTGTACATGAGCAGAGAATGTATCAGATTTGGCTGTGTACATAGAGAAACCTGGTTAGACTCTTCATGATTATAAGGATATATAACATTTATATAGCACTTAATGCATGTATCTAAGCATTAAAAAAAAAACACATAAAGCTCAAAATTGAGTCATTTGCCTCTTGCTTCCTTTTGTCGGATTAGGGCGTAGTACAGTAGTTGTCAATAGAAACTTGGATATGTCTCACAGTCTCCCATACAAGGTGCATGGGAGGTCGTAGGACATGGTGGAATGTGAACTAGTTTCTGTTTATACTGTGACTGAATATTTAGTATCAAAGGTGCTAAGAAATCCTAACTAGTATAATAAGGGTGATTAAAACTGCACATCATTAGTTATAAATCCTGGCACCTGACATGCATTCTTTCACTAAAACAAAGTTCATGTAGAGGATAGTGTTGGTCATTTGCAGAATATTTCATTCAAACTTAGTATTAGTATGGAAAAAGATACTGAGATAAACTGTGTAGTTTGCATGAGCTGCGTGTAGAAATCTCTGCCTAATTTCCTTGGGGGAAATGAATATGTGTGGCAGAAGGTATGATGTATAGTGTCTGGACCTCGCACAAGCTTGATTGTCATAGTGAACTGCTTTGTCTTATAAATCTGTACAAGGAGGTGACATTATCTACAGCTGTTGTAGATACAACTGCCCACATGTTATAATAAATGTGTTTGGATGGCACAGGGGATTTGATAGTTTCAATTCAGACTGAAGTTATTAATTATACCCTGCTGGTATTATGGATAGTGGATAGGGGTGGAAAACAGAATGAACATCAAATTTGACTTCATCAGTATGTTTCCAGTCATGAAGTTCCATGCCTGACCTAGATTTAAACCACCCTTAGACTTGTTGATATACTCATGGACCAATGAAACAGAGTCTTTCTCATACATTAAAGGGGAGGTCCAATCCAAACATATGTTGTTCTCTTTAGAAGCAGAAATATCGCAGAAGCAGAACCAATAAAGGTTGAGCCAACTTTGAGGAAAATTATACAACTAATCAGACATTTACAAACATGATACAAGTATTGTCATTTTGATGAGGCAAGAAACACATCATGAAGCTGTGACGTCACAAGTGCACTTTCCTGCTATCATTTTCCATGATTTTTTATCCAAGAATGTCATATTTTTCCTTGATATAAATATGCATTGGTGGTAACATGCTACTCCATGAACACCCATTACGCATAACCATTCTTACACATAACATAATTAATATTTTATATATTTGTAAATATTATTTCTTATAAAAATTTTATTCAAAGTCTTGTGTTATTTCATTTGGGTAACACAACAACCTCTTCAGTATTATCTCCTGCATGTGAAAGAATATCACGCTCTTTAAAACTTGTTAAAAATGTGAGAAAATATATTTTTTTAGAGGAAAGAGATAAATTTATATTATCAAAGCATGTAAACTTACCTGTAGAATGATGGACTTCTTCATACGTATGACAAGTGATCCAAGTACCAAATGCTCTTAGAGAATCGTTTGTGGCTGGGCAGACAGCTGTTTCTAACTGTACCTTGTCCTATTGTGCCTTGAAATCAGGATATTTCTTTGGTTCTCCAAAAATACAGTTGTGGTCAAGTTCAATTCAAGCTTTATCTTTTATTAAGGCTTTTACCTCGCATAGTGTGTGGGACAATCTGGTTATGGAGTATGATATTATATAAGTAGTGTACAATCTATGGGACAAAATACTAGATTATATGTACGACAAATATAAGATTATCCAGAGTGCAGGTTTATTTCTCCAAGGCCGAAGGCCGAGGTGAAATAGACCTGCACGAGGGATAATTTTATATTTGGAGTTCATATAGTCCAGTAATATTGTATGATAGAACGTTCACTATTTATTATGGTAAATGGATCCCTTGATCTAAGTCCCCCTTCATGATTTTTACCATAGCAAAGTCACAGATTTTATTTGTAAAGAGCAGTGAAAACTTTTTGAAGGAAGGTCACTTGGGACCAATCTAGCCAATCACAGCTCGTATTTTACTACTACTATTTACTATAGAGTATTATATGACAGATATGATAATAATAACGGGTCGTTTTTCTCTAACGCATTTCATGACAGTGGTCATATCAATGCACTTTACGAGGTTCCCTGACAAATCAATTACTGTACATTGTATGATAAGAACTACGAACATATGGCTCATTAGTATAATTAATTTATTCATTATTTATTTATTTATTTATTTATTTATATATTTATTTATATATTTTTTTTATTTATTCAGGTAAAAAAAAATACTGACAAGTAGCACAGTATGCTGAAAGAATCATCGTATAATATTTTCATTTACACATACAGTCAATGGCAACCACAGTTTCAATCATTCATATAAATTCATATTCTATAATCAAATGGTGTGTGATGTTTGTACAAGTATGTACATGTATGTTTGCATGTGTCATTTTCTTGATAAAAAGTGGTTTGGGCATGGTGTGCATAGCACAAAGGAGATGTGTGGTTAGTGAGGGCTAGTGCATGTGGGCTTCATCGGTTTTACAAGAATCATGTTTGGTGTATAGCTACAGGGACAGGGGTAATATATCGATTGGCCTTATTTTGCACATCATAAACTGCTGTTACGATGGATGAATTGTGTGTTCATGTTTGTACACTTCATAGTCTCCATTTGTAGCACGAAATGAATGCACATGAAAATGAATTGAATTGCATCGAATTGAATTGCATTGAATTGAATTGATAATGGTTTATTTGGATAAAAAAAAGTATAAAATCGTGACACTTTGCATGTAGGCTTAATTGTGTGTAAATTTACATCACCGTGATCATGAAAGAGATTTATATCGTATAATAATAAGAAAATAGCAACTAACTTTGAATACATTTTAGTTGAGATATGTATTAAATGTTTGTCTGATTTTAGTTTTGGACTGCCTTTGGTTTTTAAAAGATTTAGTAATATGAATATTCATAACTAAATATGTACAATTCAATAACATTTTGATGGTTCTTTACATTGACATTTATCCAGCATTTATCATTGATAATTCCCTTTCACATTTGTGAATCCATACAAGCTTCCATAAATCAGTTAAAACATAATTTGAATAACATTGCTTTTTTTAACATTATAACATTATAAACAAAATATAGAAGCAGTCAGAAAACCTAGGTGAAATCATAATCAGCCATAATAATCACTAATAGTGATTACTTTATTAGGACAATGTGTAAACATAAAACGTATTAGCTTGTAGTACATGTGTATGGATTGGACTGGTTTGTCACTTGGCTTTGACCAACATTGCTGAGCAGTGCATAAATCGTATGCATTAGTCATCAACAATTTGAGTGTGGCTATAGCTCCTACTTCGTGCTTAAATTTGCTTGTAGTTAAGTTTATATAAACCCTGCAAAGTGATGGAATTAATATTTGCTGGGTCAAAATGAATGATAGATTTAACGCTGTACAGACTTTGGGGTCTCAATGACTGTTGTTGCATGGTCGCATCAATACTGTATATGATATGAAAATGTTGACTTGTATTAGTATGTATGTATGTACATGTATGTATGTATGTACGGTATGTACATGTATGTTTGTGTTTGGAGTTTATGTTTATCAATGTATTAATGATCTAGTAGGTATAAAGGCATGAAGAGATCCTATCTAAAAAAAAAAACCTAATCCCAATAACGTGATTCAGAGAACAATATATTTTCTACGTTCGCAGTGATGCAATTTTTCCTTATTGAAATACTCTATTATAGAAATGTTACGCCACACTTTATTTTAACAAAAAGAATAGTATGATTTTATTTTGATGGATTTAACTAACTTTGAAACAAAACTGCAATGGATTGAACCCTTTTTGGATCAAAATATTGTTTTGTATTAAACATGTAGTCTGTTTACTGTCTCTTTAGATTTGATGGTTTTGTTACTAATTGTGAAACAGCTCAAAATCAATTAGTGCATGACAAAAATCAAGTTTGTTTTAGGAAGGATATCTTCAAGTGTTTAAAAGTATGTGAATGTACAGATAATTAGTGTTAACTCTAATTTTGGGATTACTATGATGATAACAACTGTTGATATGATGGACATGTATGATTAACTTTTTATGTGCTTTATACATGTACTGTGTCTGTATTTTGTTACCATTAGTATGCAAAAATCCCATAGTAGCATATCTGTTGAACCATAAGTTTTGTGTACCGGGGTAGTTTAAATCAAGCAATGATGTGATTATTGTGAATAGTTTAACTATTTATAATGAGGCTTATATATACTGTATGTGTGGTATATTACTTACAGTAGAGCCTGAGATCAACGTCACAGCTGATTGCAATCAAATGCAATCAGCTCCATACATTTACTGCAGTCTGACTGCAAATGATTGCAATCAGCTGTGACGTTGAACTCAGGCCCAACTGTACATGTATCATGGTCCCAGATAGAATTACGTCCATCATCATGCATGCATTTCAATAGCAAACATAAAAAAAACTAGGCTTGTGATCACATCTTAAATTATGATCATTAATTAGACATCAATGACAACATATGTCTCAAAACTTCTTTAGAAATCATGACTTTGTTTTTATTGTAGGAGGTAGTGAAATGCAGTAGAATGTATTTTGTTCGTGCATGCATTTTGTAGACAAATGTTTGCAAGGAGAGGTGACTTCTCATAATGTGCTAGTGCATGGTCATTGTTGATAGTTTGGTGTAGTGCTGGACATACAATAGAAGTACATGTACAGTATGTGAGGAAAACAAATGTACTAGGTACGCTTTGCTTTCATGTAGATTAAATTGGATTGTTCAATTCTAGATGACAATTTTGTACTTTTCACCATTTGGCTTCCAAAAGTGGAGTCAGGTAGACAAACTTCTATCCTCCATAGTGTAACTGTATGTACAGAAGTGTATTTTCTATTTTCAATTTGACACTGTATACTAAGGTGCATTGAAGGTGACCCAATATTTAGAAGTAAATAGAAAGTCTGCTTTGGGTGTTTAGTTATCTTTTTTGATAATGTGAAATCAACAAATCTATTACAAGGTCAAACAGCTCTTTAGTTGCAGGTTGCATGTAAATGTAGTTTCTGGAAGAATCAATCAGGGCACCTAAGTAACCCCTTTTAATGATACATCCATGTAGGATGCTTGTCCTTTATTACAAATTTTAAATTGATTGCATTTAGTTTTGCTATGAAAGCATTAGATGTCCATGTAGTACGCATTAAGACTTTCTCCTATGTGTCACTGTGTAGTTTATGTGCTACACATTTGGGGTTAAGTCCTGCATAATTACTAGAAATTACAGTACATATAGATGTATAAAGTTTACAATTTTGCACGTAATATGAAAAGGAAGGTGACTTACCATATGATGTTGGTTGTTGAACCATTTACACAAGTCTAAGAATTCATAAACTGTATGTGCTGTGTATAGAAACTATTATACAATAGTCTTGGGTGAATTTCTGATGGGAGTTTTAACCTGATGGGTATAGAAAACCTAAAGACAAATTTTACTTTTTACTCTACTTTATTCTCTTAATAGTATTTATACACTCGATTAACTCTTTAACCTGAGAAAACTTTCTTCAACATTATACTCAATTTAAAGGAATGATTTGTTGTTTTTTCTTCTTCTGAGCTCATTTTAACACAGATTCCTCTTTTTTTCTCCTTGAACTACATTCCACTAATATGCAATTAGTACCACATTTTGCTAAACCACATTTTGAATTCCTGCCTTGGTAGGATGACAAATTTTCACTTTTTCAAACCTCTTTCTCTCTGTTTTATCTGGAACTTTGTTATCAGAGAATGTGTGTACTTACAGATTGGACCACACTTGATCAATGCGATATTGCATTAATTGTCTTTTGACTCTTTTAACCCCAAACTTTAATCATAGATTTTGCTTTTTTCCTTGTAAAAATACAATAGTATCCTGAATTTTACTCACTAACTACATTTCTGAATTCCTGCTGTGGAAGGTGTTGCAGCTGTGTTTGTGTCAAGGTTAAACTGTATCTCTATATGGCCTTTTCTGTACAGGGTTGCCAGCAAGAGGTCGAGTGACACGTTCGCAGCTATGAGCAAGCTGGGGAGCAAAATCAAAGGCGTGTTCAAGGGGCAAACAGACGGAGAGAGCCTGTTCTCACTGGACTTGTATGAAGAATCCAGCCAGCCCTCTGTGAGTACGATTTATGCTGCGTTGATTAAATAATGCTTTTCCAGAATCAGTGTTTTGAAAGATGGTTTCTAGATGTGGTTTTGAAACTGTTTCTAGAAGGGCATTGGTGAGGCCTTCATTAGATTTTCATTTTTGCTAGAAACATGATTTCACCAAGTGTGCCATTGGTGCAATTTGTCCCTTTGGCACATTGTGACGTTTTCTGAACAGTGTTTCAAATTACAGTTGCAGCTATAAGTTTTCAGCCACACTGTTTCTACAGAATCATGATTTTGAAACACTATGTTGTGCATTTCAAGACAGTGTTTCAAAACATGTTTTAAATCTTTGGAGAGTTCATAAGAATTTTTTTGGGGTGACACGAAAAAATTGTTACCCCTGTATTCAAATAGCACTTGTGTTTAAAACTTTAATCTTTCCGTTATGTTTCTCAGTCTGATGTTGAGATAGGCTCAGACGATGAGGATGGGTATCCCACCGGCCTGTCGTCACCCCAGCACGACCTGAGTGCCTGGAGGGTCAGCATCCCCAGGATTGAGATGAGACAGGAGGGCGGCAAGGAAGCCGTCGTTGTCTTCATCATCAACATCCAGAGGGTCGATGTGAGGGAGGGAGATGGAGAGAAGAACTCATGGCAGGTGGAGAGGTAGGTTCCCTAGGGTAGGGGAGTGACAGGAGGGGAGGGGGGAAAGGAGGGGATCATTGTTATTATCATCAACATCCAGAGGATCGATGTGAGGGAGGGGGATGGAGAGAAGAACTCATGGCAGGTGGAGAGGTAGGTTCCCTAGGGTAGGAGAGAGACAGAAGGGGGAGGGGGGAAAGGAGGGGATCGTTGTTTTTATCATCAACATCCAGAGGATCGATGTGAGGGAGGGAGATGGAGAGAAGAACTCATGGCAGGTGGAGAGGTAGGTTCCCTAAGGAAGAGGAGAGACAGAAGGGGGTAAGGAATGTGCAGGTGGTAGATTGCACTGATGGTAGATCTGATGAAGAAAAGATTAATGATTGATTTCAACATTGTGTGTAACACCTGAAATCTGTAGGCAGAACTGTCTTGGAAAATGTGGCATTATTAAAATCTGAGAAGCTACAGTTCACAGTCTGGCCGATTGGTATTGGGGTGCTGATTTTGAGCTAGCCGTCATCATAGCCAGGAATACACACTTTTGTACTGCTCATAGCTCTTATTGGTGAGCAATTCTTGTCATATAGCATTGTTTGTTATATATGGTTTTATTTTGCAGGAGATATCATGAGTTCTATGCACTGGAACAGAAACTGAGAGAGTTTCATGGTGAGTTGTGACCTTGTAACCAAAGAACACTAATATCCTTGCGAATTCATGTTATACCACTGGTTTCTTTCATTTTGGTCTCACTTGGTTTGTGGAAGTTTTCAAAAGACTTCTTTCTCCCATCTAAAATATATTTCTTTGATGACGCAATGCTTTGATTTATTTGTTCTGAATCTGTGAAGACAATTTCACTAAGAATTTCAATATTTTGCTGTAACAATCTTTCAATCTTATTAATGAACGGGCAAAAGGTGTGTACATGAAAGTTACCAGGATGTCAATCACGAAAGAATAACTTGTGAAAAAAAAATTGTGATGCCATCATCAGCGAAAATATTGGCTTATACAGTAACCAATGTAGGCCACGAGACACATGCTGTCACAGGATTCTCTGCTCAGGTGTGTGGTCTTTATGGACAGGTTAGACTGTATAGCCATTCACATGACACATGTCCCATGATCCTCTACCCAGGTGTGTTTGAGGACTGCCAGCTGCCCGTGAGAAGGCCATTTGGGAGCAAGTCTCATGAGTTCATGGAGAAGAAGAGGCCTGGCTTGGAGAAGTACATCAGTGTAAGAACGCCTTCTTGGATTCTGAGTTTCTTATTCTCACAATATTGCTATCGGACTGTCTCCTATGCTCACTCTTATTCTCTTTCTCTCTATCTATCTCTCTCTGTCCCTCTCTCACTGTCCCTCTCCATCTCTCTCTTTCTCCCTCTCTCCCTCTCTTTCTCTCTCCCCTCTCTATCTCTCTTTCTCTCTCATTTCTTATCTCTTAATTCTTACCCCCTCCTCTCTCTCTATGTTCATCTTGCTCTGTATTGCTGTCTCATTCTCATTCCCATTCCTCTCTCTCCATGATAAATGTACCTTGGCCTAAAATCAATTTTAGGTCCTATCATTCTCATTCAGGAATTGTCATTTTTCCTAGTCTTCTCTCTCTCTTCAGTGCAATACAACTGCAATATATTTTTGAGGTAGAGGGGGGAAAGGTGATATTACCAATATGACAATTGAGATATATTGAGCTATGAAAAAAAAAATCATTTCTGGAATAATTGTACTAATGGGATTATGGCAATGATACGTACCGGTACATATTTATGCAAATATATAACTTACCCGTTGTAAATACTATAAGCAACGTCTGAGATGATCAAAAGTGATTAACATGGCCGTGATACAGGTAGAGTATAGTGGTCATGTAATGATTTGATTTGAGAGAATCCTGTTGTGTTTTGTCTTCCTTCAGGCACTGCTGACCAAACCCATCCTTCGAGGAAGCCAACTGCTCTACTCATTCCTCACGACCAATGAGGAGTTTGTCAACAAATTCCTGGGCGATGTCAATATCGGTAAGAAATGTGTGTCCTTATCATCTCCTTCTCTCTCTGTTTTCCCTTACTTGTTGTCCTCCCTTTCCTCATGTCCCTTCTTTTTTTTTCTCCCCATTTTTTTGGTCTTCTTGTTCTTGTCTCTTTTCCTTCTGCTCTTACTCCTTCTTTTTCTTCTTTTTCTTCTTTCTCACTTTCTCTTCAATTTCCTTTTTCTTCTTCTTCTCAATGTGATGCATTCTCTTCTTTCACACCTTCTGTTTCTCTCATTTTTTGTCCTCCTGTTCATTCTGTTAATCCTTTTTCTTTCTGTTTCTTGTATCTTTCTGTCTACAGGGAAGTTCGTCCGCTCAGTATCTACCAAAGTCATCAAGGAGGTAGGTTTGATGGAATAAATATAGATATAAAAAAAGGCAGAGAGAAAGGGAGAAAGAGAGGGAGGGATGGTGGAGAAAGAGAGAGTGAGAGAGAGAGAGAGAGAGAGAGAGATGCAAAATACCAACAAATAAATATGCCATAATATCTTAAAAATGTGTATATATACAACTTAAAGCTTGTGTGATATTGTTTCTTTCCAGCAACTTAACAAGCAATAAAACAAGATTTTATTTTATTTATCACAAGTACTTGTGAGTTAGCTGCTTGACCATTTTGTAATTTCAACACTAATTTTAAGATTTACTGTCATGTGTATTGAATGGGTGTTTTAATATCATAGAACTTAAGATTGTACAATTTTTCATTACTCCCTTGCCTGTTCCTAACCCTGCCAGAGAGGGCAGCATCTGGAGCCATTCCTGCAGACCTTCCTGACGTCGGTGGAATCTCCCAAGCCAAAGCCAAGGTATGCCTGCCATATGACCACTCTCAAGGGTCGTTTATACTGTTCGCACTTAAAGCCATTGGGTTTCTGCTTATGAATGACCATCTGTCAATGATATTTAATATGTGGTGAATGTTATGATTTCTTTTGAAATCACAATTGAATATGACTTTAAAGATAGAGTAGCCCATTTGCAAAAGTCATGAAAATCGGCAAGAAGTATACCCTAACGATAACATGCATGAAATCTCACCGTCACGGCTTCACAACAAACATATCAGGAAAAATGAAAAACTATCCCTGTTTAGGCTAGATTTTAGTGGAAGGGCTTTCTGGGGTAATTTCAATTTACAAAGAAATTTTAGGCATACACCAAGTAGTAAGGATAGCGTGCTCCATTACAACAAGCGTGCTCCATTACAGGATGGAGCACGCTATCCTTACTAGTGGGTGTATGCCTAGAATTTCTTTGTAAATATCCCTGTTTACATTTGAAGCGTAGCGACCATGGTCTTGCATTCATATACATGTTACATCATTCACTGAGCTGTGCTCTGCTTGCCTCAAGCCGTGACGTGTGCTATTGCATACAGCCTTTTCTGGTCTCTAGGCTATAGGATTCGGCCAACCAATCCAAAACCTCCTTGAAATCTAACAATCAATATAGTTCTGCTTTCCACTGCTGTAATTGGGAGGTCAGCTTTCATACATCATTTTTCATTCCCCTTGTTCTTTACAATTTTTTTGTTTACCTGCTTAACTCTTTGCCCGCCACGCACACTATCTCCCCTGCGCCACATTAATTTCAGGGTGCCACATTCAGAGGGGCTTTGCATGCACTGTCTTACTCAACTTGCAATAACTTTTTATTGGCTTGTCGTGATGAAAAAAAATGTGTAGCAAAGTCTAAGAGAAATTAATACTCTTGCCAATGGTATCATTTTGTTCATGTACATGTATAATATCATAGATTCTGAGAATTATAACTTTATATTCTGTCTCCAAATTATCGTTTTGGAGGCTAACTTATACCTCTTATGTTCAATATTTCCTAATGAAGGTTATTCTCTTAAGTTAGTTCATAGAAAAGATGTGTTCTTTAGCTTTCATTACATACCAAACCCATGTCTTTATGGGAATAATGAACCAAGCAATTTAGATTTAGATTTAAATGGGGCATTCAAAAAGAATAAGCTAACAATGAACTAAACTCCTCTATTGAAATTGACCCTGGGTACTTCTCAATAGACTTCCCGTCCTGGGAGACTTCCTGCCTATTGATACTCTGATCCTCTTATTGTTATATAGGGAGGTAGCAGTTTGTCGCTATTGTATGTGTGTGCGCACAATACAATTAAATGCGTTCCGTATGCATTGTGCGCGAAATGTGACTTGAGTCGAACTTGGCAGCCCGCTGTATGTGCCGCAAGTCGAACGAAGCGGGCTAAGAGTTAAAGGGCTACCTTTGCATTGCCTTACAATTGCCTTACACTTAACTGTGCATTGAACCTCACTTCAAAAGTCATCTCACTCTGTCGATACTTTGAATTCATTGTTTATGAAAGTTGTTTATTATGTTTTTATATGATAAAAACTGGAATTGATATTTACTTTCTGTCATGATTGTTTATTTCAGAAAATGGTTATGTCTCTAAAGTTTGATCAGTCAACACCATTTTATATTGATGTGCTACCCAGAAACCCCTCATTCTAACCCAGCTCACTTTGAATCCTGTCTCTTTGCAGGATAGATGATGACCAAACAGATCCTGATTTGACAGACAAAGAAATGGTATGGAAATTTGCCGTGTGTTAATACTGTCCGACTCTGACAAAAGGAAGCCAGTGACAAATCACTTCAATCTGGGTTATTGCTGTTCTTAGATTGTACCCAGCAGTCCCTACATACAGGCAAAATCTGGACAAGAAATGTTCATCTTGCTGCGAGATATTCAATCTAACATGATGTGGTGTTGCACTGATGCCAGTGCAAGTGACACATTTTGCTCATTTACAAGAAAAGTCTCTTTTGTTAGTTGCTTCCTTTTGTCACAGGAGTGCAGGATACTGCTCTTTACCTTTTACCTTTTGCGTGCCAGACAAGCTGCTGCTCTATTGCATACATTACTTGTGAACAAATGCAGATGTTGCACACAAAGAGTTGACAACAGTTTTTGAACTTAAATTTTTTTAGGCATACACCCAGTAATAAGGATAGCGCTCTCCATCTTGTAAATGAACGAAAAACAAGTCAGACAAAAATCTTGGAACCAGATAGGATTTGAACCTGCAATCTACTGCTTACCGCGCAGCGACTTAACCACGCAAGCTATTTCTAGTTCACGGGTCAAGACACGACAACATGGAAACAACTCTACAACATGGAAACAATTGCAGGTTCATATCCCGTCTGGTTCCACTATTATGCCTAAAAAAAATTCTTTGTAAATTGAAACTACCCCAGGAAGCCCTTTCACTAAAATCTAGTTTTTGAATTGCCAAATGTATTTGGTTATCATCATGTGTTCAGCGTTCGAACAGTTCAATTGGAAGGTTTATAATATCAATTTGACTTTTTTATGAATTTGACCCTGCAGTCAAGTAC
This sequence comes from Arbacia lixula, assembly GCA_963669155.1. Lineage (NCBI taxonomy): Eukaryota > Metazoa > Echinodermata > Echinoidea > Arbacioida > Arbaciidae > Arbacia > Arbacia lixula. The sequence continues at coordinate 19,452,405 of OZ022579.1, read as the reverse complement.
ATAGACCAGCTATCTAGAAAAAGCACTCAACTTGAGTCCTTGAATTTGGATGCAATTCTCCTTACCACATATAGGGGAAATTGGTCCCATGATGCAACTGGCATCCACATGAGATTTTTGTCTCCAGTCGTGCCTGCTGCCGGTCTAGTGTATTAGACCGGAAACGGACATAACTCAAAAGCAAATCTGGATGTTACTCTATGATGGCTGCTTTTTATGTTCACTTGGGTGATATTTGTCTCAGGTGCCAATGTATACAGGCTTGACTGTACATAAAAGTGGTTATCCATGTTGTCCAAATGCGTTTGCATGCATGCTATGTCCAGTTGTCCAGCCCCCTGTTTGAGAACAACGCTGGTCAAACCCTTGACCGGTCCACTCTGGAGGAGCCCTGGACCAACCCTGAGGCTAACTACCTTCAGCTGACCGGTGTCATGCAGTACATCCTCTACCTGGGTGAGTAAATAAAGCAAAAGAATAGAATCCTTTGGTATTGGTTCCTCAGTTCATATGTAGTTCTTTAGGATATCTTCCTGCCACATATCACATTACCTGCATTGGAGCATGTTCTCGATATAAGTATACTTTTTTGTTTGGTTGGTTGGTTTTGTTTCTGTTTGTTTTTTGCTACCAGTTGTGATTTAAATTTTAAATATTTTTTTTGTACAGGGCCCCATATAATAAGCTCTGCTTCCTCTGGGGTCATTCCATATGGGTCTGTAATTATTTGTTTGTATATGTATGTCGTGTTGGTTTAATGGAAAAAACAACTGCACTGAACTGAACTGAAATACACTTAGTCTCAATATAACAATACACGGCCAATGTTTGACTAAGCATGTTTTAGCACGGGAATATGAATATTCATTTAAATATCAACCATGCAAAATCTCGAGTGGACACACAATGGCAAGGTTTAGGTCGCTGCATGCTCCAGCAAACAACCATTTGCAATCAATATTCACCCCTTGTTTATCAATAGTGTGCACTCGCAAAGTTCAGTGGCTAGGTAGGCCAAAATGATTTTGTAGTGGATGGGTTAACTCATGTTGGGCTTTTTCTTTCACTGTTCCCCCCGCACAGCTCGTTCTGTGCTGGACGTGCCAGACTGGACGCACCAGATGATGATCACCTTCTCCAAGATATTTGGCAAGTCGCTGGAAACCTTTGTAGATCAGTAAGTGTTTCTTATCCCCATCATTCCCAATATCGCCTTAAGCTTCAAAATGCTCATGAATTTACCAATTTTGGTCATGGTTTAAATTTTTCAAAGCAATTTTTATTTGTAACTTCAATTCTCAGTTTATTTTTGTTATATTTTGTTATCTTTTGTTGCATTTTATTTTCTTCCCTTCCATCAACATAATTTGTCTCTCTCTAGAAATGAAATGAAAAATTGTCAAGCCCTTTTTGGTAAAGAAATGGTCATTTGAGCATTAGATGACCATGAGTTCTTTGTAGAGTTGTGAGAATCTAACATGCTGCTGGTTATTATCATCAATCTCTTTTTTTCTTCAGTTTCCTCAACACCAAGATGGACATGGTGAAGAGTGAGCAGATGTTAGAGCACATCATTCACCTGCTTAGAGGTGTGTTCAAACTCTGCGGATTTTAGCCCTCTCAGTCCCATGGGCAATAAATGCTGTTGTAATTCTCCCTATCACATATAGCTCTCCGAATCTGATCACTTGTGGCGCTCTCATTTATGTATGTCTAATTCTTGAGATGTAAACTTCCGGTTCTGAAAGCACACTTTCTTACTGCACATTGAACTCCAAAGTCATACTATATATGGTGTCAAGATGTAGTTATAATTTCTCAGATGATAAAATTATTTCCCAATCTATAACTTTTCATTTAATAAATCAGGTCGATCCATGTTTGCTTGTGTAAGAAAAGGTATTTTGAATTTTGCGAGGCTCGAAATGATGAGTTCTGTGCATTTTTAATGTTTTTATACTATACCAGAAAATGGCACGCAGCGAAACCGGAAGTATATGTCCCCAGAGCAATCGATCAGATCATGAAGTGATATCATTTGAGATCGATTATATGTGATAGAGAGAATTGACATCGCACTGTTATTTGTCGGAGTGAGAAGGTTAACAAGGGGGAATAGAAGCTTCCATAAAGAGTTGCTTGAACTATCGTTTCTTCATTGCTCAATTTTTGCCTTCACAATACATATAAATCTTTATGATAGAAAAACCATTTTTTCTTGCATGTGCAGGTTTAAACAAATCTTGAAAAGAGAAAAATAGAGCATGAAATGATAGGGGAGAAAAAGAATGAAAGCTAATTTGATTTAAAATGGTAGCAAAAAATATGTGTGAAAAAAGTTGGTTATAAGAAAGCTAGTGATTTGCTGGAATACATTATTCACCTACTCAGTATTCAATAAAGTGGGGGAAAATCCTGTTACGACAGCATTTATTTGACTTAACACAGAAGGAGCTATGTATACAATTTAGAAGGAAATGAGATATATCATAAGGGTTTCGTCCCTGCATCCTCCATCAGAGCGTACACGTATGGAGGAGAGGTAAACCCTCAAAAATCACGTTGATTTGTTACACATGTTGAATGTGATCAAGTTTTTCTTGATTCATCAATGTATTTAGGTATATTTTGTTTATACACCTTATATTGTTTATAATTGATTAATAATCTTTATACAAAATATAAAAATTGAAAGAGGTCCAGCTCACAAGCTTTCCTTCTTTGGACCCCTCCACCATGTCCACAGTCTCAGTATTATGATTATCATGATTAATATTGTTTTATTTCATCATGCTACAGTATGGCAACATTTAATTGATTTTCAATTTCAATTTGTGAATGTATTATTATATGAGCTGTGGAGACAGTCAACTACATGTACAAACTACAAAAATTTGCTCAATGTCCACACTCTTTTTTTTTTTTTTTTTGCTGTGCCATTCTAGACATCTTATTCTTCGATGATGACCCTCCAAGGACCGATGCACAGAAGCAGGAGCGAAAAGAGTTTGCTTTCCAGCAGATGCTTAAATTCTTCCCTGGTGAGCTACCGTGGCACCATTCAGGCATTTTTACACAAGTTATACACACAAACTCATTGAGCTTTCATTTTTCTGGCAGATAAAGGGTTGATATCTTTATGCAGCAGGGAAGAAAATTCATGAGCACTTGAATGTGCGTTGTTGTTTCTTGCCTTGGGCGGTTAACATTTCAGGGATTCAACATTTAGTTCAAGTATGGAGATCATTTCAGGGATTCAACATTTTATTCAAGTATGGAGATCATTTGAGGAATTCAACATTAAATTCAAGTATGAAGGTGATTTCAGGGATTCAACATTTAGTTCAAGTATGGAGATCATTTCAGGGATTCAACATTTTATTCAAGTATGGAGATCATTTGAGGAATTCAACATTAAATTCAAGTATGAAGGTGATTTCAGGGATTCAACATTTAGTTCAAGTATGGAGATCATTTCAGGGATTCAACATTTTGTTCAAGTATGGAGATCATTTGAGGAATTCAACATTAAATTCAAGTATGAAGGTGATTTCAGGGATTCAACATTTAGTTCAAGTATGGAGATCATTTCAGGGATTCAACATTTAGTTCAAGTATGGAGATCATTTCAGGGATTCAACATTTAGTTCAAGTATGCAGACAATTACAGATATTTATTGTATTAGATATGTATTGTCCACTTGTTACTAACATTTTGTAAAATGGCAAAAGCAGATGGGCATATAGCATGATCAAAATAGATTTAGTGTGAGAAAGAGACAGCAGGAGAGGCAAAGAGATTGTGACAGAGAGAGTGACAAGACAAAGAGAGATCAGCTGGTATCATGCACAGAAAAGAAAGGATGGGAAGGGAAAGAAAGAGAGACAAGAAAAAAAAATATTTAAGGGGGGAGTTTAACAACAAAAAATCACCCCAGATGTAATGGTGCCCGTCTTTGTGCTTGTTTATTGCACATCTTTGGGCTTGTAAATTGTAAGTTAAGGAGAGAGTTTAATGTCGAAAAATCACCCCAGATATGACAGTGCCCGTCTTTGGGCTTGTAATTGCACATCTTTGGGCTTGTAATTGCACTGAATGGCTCCATGACTATCTTTATTTCATTGTGATGTATGTTATTCTGTGCAGGCGTTGTACCCAAGGCCCTGGGAGAAGAGAAGTTCTATGACGGCTGCAAGATAGTGTTTGATGCACTGCAGTACCCCAAGCTCAACAAACAGGTAGGCATTTGGCTTAGGGGGGGGGGGGGGGGGGGGAGGGGGGGGGGAGATGAAGGGAGGGAGGGAAACCAGAGACTAGACGGCTGCAAGATAATGTTTGATGCCCTGCAGTACCCCAAGCTCAACAAACAGGTAGGCATAGAGTACCAAAATGTGACTTCTTCTGAGCATGTTGTCAAGACATTTGGTCCTCTTCTACGTGGATAGAGCAAGCAACTCCCAATGTGAGTGCGGACACTAGAACACTAGACACTATCAGACCAGTGAAACTCTCTCTTGAGTGATGTGATGTTGTTTATAACCAGAAAGCTGCAAAACACTATTTTTGACACTAGCCCACTAGATAGTATTGGACCAGTGAAAATCTCGCTTGAGTGTATGTAAATGTAAAGGCAGAACAAAATTGTTTATGTTCACCATAATTCCCCGACTTCCCAAGTAAGAATGAAAAATGTACAATGTTTTAGTGCTTCTGAGATGTTACAACTTACACTACATCTCAAAGGAATTGGCATGGGTAAAGGCAAAGGGAAGAAAGGGAAGGAGCCTCAGTTTTTGACCCACGGCATATTTTGTCCAATTCAGCATGAAACATGATGCTTTAGCCTACAAAGCATCATGTTTCATGCTGATGTGGACAAAATATACCACAGTTTAAAACTGCGGCCCCTTCCCTTTCTTCCCTTTCCCTTTCCCTACGCCAATTCCTTTGAGCTGTAGTGTATGTCCCATTATATTTTGTGAGTATGCCGTAATTAAGCTGTAATTAATTTTTTGTTCCTGTCTTTCAGCTCTCCTACACACTGCTGGACATCATCATCAAAGAGATTTTCCCAGAGTTATCTGATGAGGTAAGTGCTGAAGCTTAGAGCTGCTGGCCCATATGCAGAACAGAGGTTTAACGCAGACTTTTACTTACTTCATGAGACGCCAAATAAAACAACATGAAACATTATTGATTTAATACTGTTGATTTTGTCTTTGGAATCACTATGGCCTATTCAATTTTTCCACATTTAAATCACCCACTGTTGTGATTCTGTGATGAATATCAATGATCTTGTGACAGCATGAAATGGTTTATTTTGTGCCCTGTAATGTTTGTCAAGGTTTAGTACAATGATTGTGTGAAACATGTTAAGAATACGGGCCTTTGAGTTTGTGCAGTGCATATATATCTGAAACTTATAAGCTGGAGGAAATGAACAAAAGTAGAGTATACTGAGACAATTCTTTCTGAATCATAATGGGACACCTGGCAATGAATGAATGAATATTCCATCATAATAAATGCTCATATTCCTGCAAATCAGAATGATCAAGAAACCAATCTAACCTGAAATGTTATCCCTTTTTTATGGTTTTTCTCCAGGATGATGATGGTCTTGCGTCATATGAGGAGGACCACTACTAGACAGCATGACAGGCTGTGACATTTCTTGAGTAAAGCCATCGAAGTATATCCACAACATCACTGAAGTCACGCTGCTTAAAGGGCATATACTGTACTGGGAAGGCAAAAAAGCCTTCAAAAGGTCATTGTTAGCAATCTTCTTGCCAATGGTCTTAAATTCATATATTGTCCATTTTAGAACCTTGCTGAAATTTATTTGCCCACAAATGATCTACATTTTGAGTAATGATTGATTAAATCACAAATCCTCAAAATGTTCAGCCCGAACATTTTGAAGATTTAATCATTAATCATTAATCACTCCAAATATGGATCATATGAGGGCAAATAAATTTCAGCAAGGTTCTAAAATGGACAATACATGAATTCAAGACCATTGGCAAGAAGATTGCTAACAATTACCTTTTGAAGGCTTTTTTGCCTTCCCAGTACAGTATATGCCCTTTAATATCTGAGTGATAAAAAGCCAGGCCGCACATATGCAGGCTCAGTAAAGAACAGGTTTACAATTCATATTTCTGGCGGAACATTCCAATCATAAGGAGTGTACTATATTTTTAGAAGAAAATCATGTACCCCTACAGCAGGTCTGAACAGTATGAATATATATGTGTAAGAGGTTTTTGCAATGCTTTGTGAGTATGAACCAATGTTATTTGAGAGATGTTCTGTCAAGGATTATTGTAATGAATTCCTTGTTTAATATAACAAAGAAAGGAGCTTTTCAGATTTTCAGCTATTCTAAATTAAAAATCAAATACCATGAACATTGTGGAATATTGATAGACAAATGATTATGAGGAGTAACTTCATGTAGAAGCGCTGTATATCATGTGAATGCCACGAGGAAATTGGCCAATATGCCAGTTTTAGCCCTCATTTCAATTTGAAGCCGTAAGACCCAATCAAAAATTATAATGTAAATGAATTGTTGCAATGTTTTCAGACGGTTGGGATTAAGTGGTTTGATAGTGCAAAGTAGCTGTTACAGCATGAATAAGTTTATTTCCTTTGCTTTATATAAAAATGTAATTATGAAATACTGCCAGGCCTTAGAAGTGGCACAGGAAACATGTGATTTGATTTACTATCAGACATAGAATTTGATGTCGAAATTGATATATCAGTCATGGCAAAATGAGATGTGAAGATGAACTGAACTGAATAATTCTTGGGATATAGAATGATACCTAGAGACTATGAGCAGTATTATCTCGATTACGATGTAGGTCATGATATATTTATGCTAGTAATGGTCAATTTAATAAGTTGAGCGGGCTCGAGGCCTAGATTGATCTAGATTTTGGACCTAATCATACACCAATATATGAATATGACTTTATCAACTCGGAATTCAACATTGTTGTAAACGCAGGTAAGGTACTAACTGGACCCTTTTGCGTATGTATTTTCAATTGTTGTAACTTACCATTAATGGCAACTACCGTGGTAGCAGCCAATGGGCTTTCAGCTTTACTGCTGTTGCTATCGCAGTTACCATCAATGGTAAATTACAATAGGGGAAAACTCATATGCAACATGGCCCTGTCCTGGAAAACTGTAATCATGTATCAGTCTCTCAGTTTTATTTTTATAAAAGTTTGCAGTTGTGAAAATGTGCACATTTTCTTGTGCACTAAATCGTTTTGTTATGAAATATTCTGTGTGCGTGTGTAATGTGGATATCGTCTGTCACAAAAGCCTGATGAAGCACTATTTTGTTAAAGTCTGCAATATATTATACATTTATCGCAAGTATCAATTTCTTTGTTTATAGGGATGTTGTAATACAGGTAGCTGAAAAGTTGCAAATAGGATGTACATAACAGAGTTGAAGCTATATTGAATATGCACAATGATTGTAGATGTATATACTGTGTACTCATTTGTGGCAGGTTCTGTTTTGAAAATGTTCTCCACATGAAAGCTACATATTAAAACCTAACTTGTGTGATTTTCACAATGTGAATCACAATTTGTCACTGTGTTTTGTTTGTTTGTTGAAGACGTGTTGGAAGTGACTGGTATTGGCCTTAAGATAAGTCTCTGAGAAAGATAATTGGTAGGGTTTGTCTTGAAATTGTGTCACTTGTACATGAGAAATTCTAGAAATCCTATTAGTCAACACAAACACTTATGGGTACAAAGGAGAAGCATAGAAATAAGAAAGAGAGGGAGATGAAGATAATCATCAGTTTAGGATTTATTTGAATGACTTTGCTCGATAAATTGAGCAAAAGGGAATGCAGTGGCATAGTGCAGTGGCAATGTTTTTTTTTTTTTACAATTTATTCAGATTTGACTAGCTCCTCATGTAGCAATTGCATAGTTATAAACAAGACATAAACGGTCCAAACAGATTAATTATTATGAAGATGTCCAGTTGACAAATCAAATATCAATTTGTTATACAGAACTAAAGCATATTCCTGGTTTCCTGTTTGAAATTCCTATTGGCAAATAATTTCAAATCCAACTTATTTATTAATCCAACAGAAATTTATCTGTCACATACATAACTGCTTAAAAATGAATATGACGATATAAATATAAAATTATAAAATACTGCCTCCCTGACATTCTCCATTCCCTTTCATAAATTATATCTGAGCATCAAACGAATAAAAATGCACCTCTTTGTTAATAATTCTGCTATCGATGCTGGCCTACCATTCACACACATAATGCATCTTCATCCTTTTGCGAGAGCACCTAGATGTGGTATTCAGAATTGCTGACTTGAGTCCAAGTCCAATAGTATGTACATATACATGTTTTGTCAAACAATTTATATATCACCACAATTTTTAAGTGATTTGCCACACACGATCATGGTAAACCATTGTCTGAGAGTATGCCTTAAATAATAATAATATTCAATTCTTAGAGACTCATAATACCATTCAAATAGCCTCTATGCATGTGAAAGTAAAAATTGATTATGTAAGAATTTGAAAATAACTAATAATTATCAAAAAGATGTGTCTTTAGTGTTGATTTGAATTGATCGAAGTCTGTCAAAGATCTAATGCCTGGGGGAGGTTATTTCATAATTTGGGTGCCATATTTGCAAAAGCTCTATCTCTGAATGTCTTAGATTTTACACAAATTTCAGAGAGAAGATTTTTTGATTGAGAACGAAGATTACAACTAGGCTGGTATCGTTTGATGACTTCAGTAAGATAGACCAGAGCGTTTCCACATCAGCACTTGAATACTAGAGTGGGGATTTTAAACTGAACACCAGCCCTTATTGGAAGCCAGTGGAGACTACATAGGATTGCAGTTATGCGTTTCCTTTTCCGCGTCACAAGCCTTGCACCTGAATTCTGTACACGCTGGAGTTTATTTAATTGAGTCTAGGAGATTCCCAGAAACAGACCATTATTGAAATTAAGTAACTAAAAATAAATGCGTGAACAAGCCTCTCTGTGGTCGCTTTATCCAAGAAATGCCAAATCTTCCCAATCCTATGTCGTCCAATGGCAGCCGATTTACAAATATTAACAATGTGAGTGTTCATACTAAGATCATCCTGAACAATAACTCCAAGGTCACATGCTTTTGAAACTGACAAAACGGGAATATCCAATACTGTTATTGACAGCGATGGTTGTAATTTATCACGAGGTTTACACGCACAACTTCAGTTTTTCCTAGATTTAAGTTTAGAATGTTTTGCAGTGACCACTCCTGCATTTCACACAAACAAGATTCAATTTGAGCTTTACTGTGCCATGACTAGTACATTTGGTAAATAATGGTAAATAATTGCCATTGTTCTACTCAACATATGATACCAGTATTCTTGGCAAGTCTTTAAGTTGTTGTCCAATTGAACTATTACAAATGAACTGCATTATATGACATGTATCAAAACACTTTCCAAAGGAGATTGTGTGATGCGATGGTTTCCCAAATGCAGTACAAGTCAGAAAAATTAGAGAAATGCATATACATGAATACAATCACTACATAAACATGTACCCAGAGCATTCTTTAAAAGGAGAGGAAATGTTCTCCAAATTCATATATTGAAATACGATTCCCTGAAACATTGACGTACATATCACTCATAAAGTGATAAAAGCACATCCAATTTCCTTTTATCCTGAATTTTCTGTACAATTCTACAGGATATCCTTCCAATTCTTATTCTGCAACTTTCCCATACACAAACTTGCAAATCATCAGAGCCAATATCTTGCATACATCATAAGATAATAACTTGTCACAGTTCGTGTCTCATTTATAGAAGACATATAAACTAGATAATGTGTTCATATTTGTGGAAAACCATGGCTGATTTCAATGCACTTTCAGAAAGATAAAATTCTCTTTGACTGGGTTCCGTACAAAAGCTTAGTAGGGAACGAATACAAATGTTTACATAGCACATATTGTTAATATCTTGGCAAAACATTTCACTGGATATCAGAGATAACAGCATGGCAATTAATCTTTAGAAAGAGTCCTAATTCTCCATTCTGCATAACATGCAAGTATAAAAGTACATTGCACAGGAAGCGGACACGACCGTAAACAAAAATGAACTATGGTTGGTGGTGCATTATGGGATGCCTTTCCCCAATATGCAGCAAGGAGAATTAAATACACAACTTAAGATACACTAAGCAGTGGCAACAAGATGCATAGACTTTTGATAAAGATCTTAGTCGCATTTAGACTGAATAATGCACCGGTATGCAAAGCATATCATTCTTCATACTATGTGTTACTTTTACTTAAATGCTCTGACATACTTGTGTATCGGCGATACCTCGCATTCTAAGACGCTGTCAAGAGAAGAGTTATTTTAAAACTTGGGCCCTGTCTTTTAAATTGTTGTGATTGATTCAGATCAAGTCCCTATCACTAATGTACAGATTTACCATTGAGATCAATCACAAGTCAAGTTGTGATTAATCATAAATCTTTACAAGACAGTGCCTTGGATTGGAGTAATGAAGAAAGTCCATTGACTTTTGAAAATGTGATCTTGCCTTCATGAGGTTACCACTTCATAACTGAGAGGGGTATGGCTGCTAACTATTGGCTATCAGCAGAACTTTCCAGGGCCCTGTTGCATAAAACTTACCATTAATGGTAACTCTGTCATCAATAGTAATTACCATGATAATATCATTCAACAGCCAATCAAATTCAAGGTTTCCATAGAAGTTGTTATTGGTAGCAAGGTAAGTTTTATGCAACAGGGGCCCAGGTGGAACAGCGTACCAATGTTGTGTCGTCACATCCAATGTTACGCAGGTGCATGTATCTGGTTTTAAAAGCAACACTTTCCTTGAGCAAGGGGGTGCAGGTACAAGAAGATATTTTAACTGGCTAGCATCACAGTTTACTCTTCCCGCATGAAGCATAGATGTAGCCAGTTGTCTTAGCAACATGCTAATGCAATATCACTCTTTGGTACCACATGAACAATGGCAACAAATTTTCACAGCCATAGATTCTGATTTATTCAAGTTCCCATGTATAGCTGTTGTCACCGTCGGGTCTGGCGCCCTCTTCGTGATGGTAGTCTGTTGCTAGGGAGCTTGTCACACCCACTTTACAATGGTGTAGTTTTTCTTTCCTGTTGGATGTGCAGAAGAGAAACAAGTATCGTACAACAAATTGGATGACAACAAAAAGAAGAGAGAAACAAAGAGAAAGAAAGAAAAAAGATTTGAGGGCACATATAAATGTTGAAAAACATAATTCACCTCATGATAAAATTACAAAACAACAATTTTAGTTCAAAATAGAACTTACATATATTCAAATTCTCAGATCACTTGCAATAACTTAGTACATTTATATCATGTATGTGTAATACATTTTTATTTTTTCACTTTCATGAATTTCCTGAAGATCTTCTTTTCCATTACCACCATATGCCTTTCCCTTTCTAACTTTTCGAATGGCAAATAAAACGGGATACTTATTTTTCATAGATTTACCTCACAGATTTTGTCCTACAGTGTATATCAATAAACTGACAACCTGCATACCAATACATCCCTAAATATAATCTAGATGATACATTCCTTAAAGGAAAGTTTGTGCATGGTGAGGAGTGTACATGGAGTTTCATAGTAGACCATGTGTTACTCCTATGATTATTGGGTTATTCTTCAGAATAGCTCTGGAAAAGAGCTTCTCAGAGAACAGGTGGGGGAAAAGACAGAACAAAGAGTGGAGTGTATTCTTTTGGAGAGGTAAGCTCTCTGAACAAACATTTTTTCAGAGCTGAGCTCTAAAAAAAAATACTCTGACTCTTACCCTGTCCACTCCATCTTCTCTCTTGTCTCTCAATCGACCTCAGAGCTTCCTCCAAACAATAGCCCTTTAACCCTTTAAATACCAGGTGTGCATTCTGTCATTAATAATGTGCACAAATCCTATAGAGCAGCATTTTATCTGGCACAGAAACGCTAAGACGACTGACACAAGGTGAACTATGAAACTCATTTTACCCTTACCAGCAGCAGCCATAAAAAGTTAGTTCAGTTTGTACACGTTGGTGTGCTAAAGCATTATAAAAGGTGATACTTATAGGAAATAAAATCAAATAAATATAGTTTATTTTATAATTGAATGAGTTATTAAAGCAATTTATGCAGCTAACATGCCATGAAAGTGTTCATTTTGTGTTTTATGAAAATCAAATTTCACTAAATTGACTCTCTTCTGACCTACAAAATCGCCTACGGGTAAGTGGCTTTGTGTGTACATCACAGCCGGGATATGCTTCACACAGCTATAGAGACTAACTGCAATCTACACACAAATGTTCACAATGACCATTGTGTATCACACTTCTTAATCCACTAGCAACTGCCATCACAGTTCCATTAATAATGCATGATGCTTCTGGCGGAAAAGAAGCTGCGGATTGGCATGTGTGATGCACAATAACGCCTCCCTTTTCTTACGTCAAACCTAAAAGCGGTTTCGGATGACAGTAGGGCAAATTAGTCTCACAGGATAGGGCGATTGCTTTCACCCTAATTTCGCTTTTTCGGAAGTGATATATTGTTTAAATGTCATCCAAGCTCATTGTATGGCTCATAAACTTTCTGTAGATAAATATCTTCATATTTAGGGATTTTCTATGAATATCACCTTTAAATCTAAATACTACCCCTTGACCCGTGATGCTTTCAAGACACTCACCGATCCGTATGAGCGTGATGTCATTGCTGAGAATGTGTAATCCCTTCTGTACAACTTCCTGTGGGTTCGTGACCCTCTGGTGGTTGACATAGAACCCTCCGTCCTCGATCAGACGTATCCCGCGTCCTGCCCAGACGAAACATACATTGCTGCATTTTAGGATGCATCACCAATCATGTAAGGCAGGAAGATGACAAATGACATAGAGTCAACATTTATCCATGCAATTCAAATCAGCTAGTCAACTATAACTGCATTTTAAAAGTGTATCACCAATCATATCACATAGGAAGATGACAGACGACGTAAAGGGCTTAACATGCATAACATCCATGTGGTTCAGGGGAGCTTTGTGTCAAATTCATACATTAGCTAGACCATTAGACCAGCTCCCCTAGACCTGATCCGCGAGAACAGCTCTACAAGACCATGTCCATTAGACCAGCTCCACATGAAGAGCTTTACTACAATTGCATTTACTACAATTGCATCCCAGCTCCACTAGGAAAGCACCAATAGTACAGCTCCCCTAGACCAGATCCATTAGACCAGATCCATTAAAACATCCACCTTAGAACAGCTCTACTAGAACAGGCCCTAGACCAGCTTTACTAGACCAGCTTTACTAGACCAGCTCCACTAGATCAGCTCCCTGAGACCAGCTTCACTAGAACAGCTCCACTAGAATAATCCCCTTACACCAGCTCTACTAGAACAGCCCCTAGACCAGCCCCACTATACCAGTCCCTTTAGAACAGCCCACCTACATCAGCTCCACTAGACCAGTTCGTCTAGACCAGCTCCTCTAGACCAGCTCCCTGAAATGGCTCATCTCTACCTCTAGGTTAAGAACGGGAAGCTAACTCACCCTCTGGCAGAGCTCCTGTTGCTACGCCCACCTGGTACACAGTTAGTCCAGGCTCCAGAGGTAGCTCCACTAGACCAGCTCCCTTGAACAGCTGGCTAACCTCCTCTATGCTCAGCCTCTCCAGTGCTCCTGGATCCTTGTCATAGAGGGCGCTAGTCTGTCTCTTGGCTCTCTGTAAGCCCTCCTCTAAAGAGAGAAAGCAGGAAGAAGAAAGAGAAATCAGAACACAGCTTGACATCTGAACGTCTTTAATAGCTCTGCATGTGACAGCCATAACTGCTTAATCTCAAATTAACCTCATATCTCAATATCTGTATATCTCAACAAAGTAATCCATTATTTTATCACATTACATTGAAACTGGACCATTGGATACTGTAGAAAAAAAAATCCCTAGGGGACCATTTTTTGCCAACTCTGGCAATGTTCACTGACATTTGACACTCTGAGGTGCGGGCATAAAACACAATTGCTGGTTAAACAGGAGTCTGTGTGGCAAGAGAATGAGAAGCAATTTCGCATGCACTTGCTACTCAACGTCTATACAAACCTCCATGCACAAGGAGAACGACTTGTTCCGCCAACAATGTCTGTGCTGATCTCTTGTCTGGCTTTGCCTATTAGAAGGGATGTTAAAAAAAACAAAGACGTGAGATTAATTCAGTGACTGTCATTGTTATGCAGATCATTAAAACTGTGATATATGAACATGTATGATATATTATTTTGGACAAGTTCTGATGTTTCTTTTTGCCTAATCAGCTATGCTTATGTGCCACTGTAAAATGAAATCTCCAGTCAGTGTATATCCATTGATAAATATAAAACACAATACAGTAATGGTAAATAAATGGATCAATGCAATTAATCATAAACTATCATTAATCATTTAATTCATGATGTAATTAATTATAATTTAAATGTTTTTTAGCCCTATTCAGGAATGGAAAATGGATAAATTAATCAAATGTAAACTATAATTGAATTATTGAGGCCATAATAAACAAGAATTTTACTTTGATCACTCTTATCATTAATGGTTAATAACTGAATGAATCAATTCTAAACTATCATTTAAGCTTGAAATACTAGGGCAGTAATCAATCAAAATGTAAGTTCTATTTACCCTCATCAGTAATGGTAAATCAATAAATAAATCAGTTATAAACCATCATTAATAATTGAATGATTGAGGCCATAGTTAATTAAGAATTGAAGTTTTGCTCACCCTTATTAGAATAAATGAATGAATCAATAATAAGCTATCATTGATAATTAAAGCAGTACATAATCTAAATTGAAGTGTTGCTTACCTTATGCTTCCTGATAGCCAATTCAATTTCTTGTAGCGGCAGGAAAGTGAATAATTTGAGCAGCTTCTCCACCTCATTGTCATGCGTCCTGATGAAGTACTGACAGAGAAGCAATGGGACAAATAATCAAAGTGATTGATATTTCATGCACTGTACTAAAAGTACTGAAATGAGTACTGAAATTCTGAGAAAATTTACACTGTCTAAGAAAATTGTACACAACATATGGGAGAGCACCTTGCACATGATGTCACAAAATCAAAACTTTAAAAGATAATAACTTTCTTGGCCTTTGACGGATTTTCATCAAACCTTCACTTATATGTTTCTTTTATGTTTCTGCTTTTATTGAAACCAACTCATTTTCTGGGTGCACAATCCCTTTAAGCTGGCAGCCCATTATGACCCCAAGCTTAAATCCAACATGATACATGTAGATATGGTAGGATGACTGTAATAACTCAACCGTTTGAAAGTGGCTGTAATTGCCATGATTAGCAGCCTTAGCTTCGGCCATCAGCAAACTTAATAGATGAAACGACAACATCCTAACATCCTTGCAATTAATCAGTGTATGGCTGGAGATAGACATCCTGCCTTCTCAGGAAAAAAAGGCCCTTTCATATTTTACAGGGGCCCTTTTTTACATTTGGGGATGGGGGATGGGGGGACTTAAGCTACATTTCAAGCCTGATACCATGCCGAACCATGCTGTATATATACTCTCTCAGATAACTAGATTTACTTTAAACATGGGCACTTTTTTTTTGCATCTTGGGGGCTAAAATGGCATTACTGCATCAGCCACCTCACCTGGTACATGTCAAACTCTGACGTTTTATCTTTGTTGACCCAGACTGCGTTGCCGGCCGTCTTGCCAAGCTTGTCACCCGTAGAGCTCGTTATGAGAGGCACAGTCAGACCTAACATCATGATAATAATAAATAATCAGCTTTTATAAAGCGCTTTCCTAGTACGAGGTACTACCCAAAGTGCTTGATTATTACCCTGGCTACAGCCAAGCATGTAGCCCTAGAAGCTAGTTGATTTAATTAGATCAGGAATACTATATTCTTGCCACATAAGTTACGAAGGACAAACATGAGCAAAACACCTTGCCCTAGGGTGTATGCACCCTAGGATCTCTCTGCAAGAGTCAAGAGCTCTCACCACTATACCACAGTGCCCTCACTAACATATACACCTGATTGGGGGTAGATTATTTGAAATTAACAAAGAAAAGTGGATACATTTCATTTAAATAAAATATATAGACACACTTACCATAGACGTCTTTCCCTGTGACTCTCTTGATAAGATCATGGCCAGACATGATGTTACCTAACTGGTCAGTACCTCCTAGCTGAATGGTAGAAGGGACAAAATAATAATAATATGGTCATCTTCATTTACCCTATTCTAAACTGGCTTTTTAAGAGAAAAAAAAATGACTGGAGGACACTGCTACATATTTATGTTTAGATCATAGATCTCATTTTGAAAAATGGGTTTGAAGAGCAATTTTTTCTTCTTCAATATGCTGAAAAGCATAGAGAACAATATCATATTGAAAAACTTTGACATTGTTAATCAATTCTTATGACTTGTATTATTTATTACTATTGTATATTGCTTGCGTTTTTCTTTATTTCTATCTTTTGTTATGCTTCAAAGATGAATTTTGATAAGTTAGATAAAAACAAGATCAAACAAAAGGCCTAAAACACACAATTGACAGTGTATAGTGAAAAACAATTTAGGAAAAGCAGTATTTCGTAGACAAACCTAGGCAAAATGCCCATATTTGTCTGATTTCAGCCATCATTGTAGCGATTGTTGAAATGAACTGATAAATCTCTCCTGCAGAACAAACTAAATCCCAATAAAGCAGCATCTGAGAGTCTCCTACCTGTAATGTACAGTCATACTCCTTGTGTAAATGCAGGAAGTCATACGCCTGGAACATCTGGTAGGTGAACTCTGCAAAGCTCATTCCCTCAGGACTGGCCAGTCTGGTCTGGACGCTGCCAACACGGGGACGGAATCAAATAGGAATGCCATGTAAGGCCACTGCAGTGATGGAACCTAATTGGCCATAATTCTGCAGTCATAAGCACCTACTACTGCAACTGTGACATCACTTAATACTGTACTTGACCTAGTCCTGTGATTCGGCCAGTCACAGAGTCGTAGGAAGGATTGAACTGTGTGACCTGCAGTGATCTTTACACTCTTGTCCACAACCTAACAAGCACTGAAAGGGATAATCATCCTGAAAAGATCTCATTTCAATAGAAGCAGATAACTGAAAGTTTAAGCACAATATGATTTACAGTAATAAAGTATTCATGGCCATTTGTAGTTTGACTTCTCCTATTGGCAACACATGTGTGATGTAATAATTCATTGCAGTATTCAGCTGTAAGTTGCTAAACTGACTCATAACATATGGGCGGGGGGAAAGACAAATGATGCAAGTAGAATTAATGGAGAAGTTCAGTTCTGGAACTCCAGCAACCTATTCCTTTGTTCTATGATTACAGAATCCTCTCAGAGGATGTAAAATCATTATTGGTATCATGTTTTGGGAGGTGATGCCCTGTAACTGGAACTATATTAGACTGCACAATCTACCACACGAGAGCCCCCCAACCAAACCCTCCTCCTGGGTAATATAGACTATTGGCAGGTCACCTTTCACTGGGACTTCATTAAGACTGAACAAACTAAACCCCTCCCCCTTCCTGGGTAGTATAGAATATATTGAAAGTCACATTTAAATGGGCCTATAGTAGACTGCGCATTTTGCACACATGACCCCCACCCCACCCTACCCACCCCCTTCTGAGGTGCCTTACATACCTCTGTCTGGACAGCATGGTGCCCATTCTGAAGAAGCGTCCATATGACCCCAAAAACTGCACCAGGTTCTTGTCTCGGTACCATTCTTTGTTGTTGAGAATTCTGTCCGATGTAAAGATTGCACAGTGTATATCTCAATAGAGGCCCATTCACACTATATAAATACAATATGGGGGATGGCAGAGAGTTGCAACAATTATGTCACTTGCCCTATATTAAGGTTACATAATCTGTAAACAATCGTTCATACTAATTCCTACTACCGATAATATTTAAGAGCAGCCAAGAGTAGCCAAAATCAGCAAATAAGCTGCCAAGACCAGCAGAAGACACAAGCTAGTTGACACCGAAGACACATGATGGACATCTGCAGGACTGTTAAAATGGTTGCTCAGTGACTTGAATAAATATCGTAGAAGAATTTTGCATAAAACAGTAAAATCCCTTGGCAGCCTCTGCACAGCGATACATAAAGATAGCTATAACGATCATGAACTCTTAGCTGCTCTTAGCAGCTTTTAGTAGGACCTGTAAACAATAAATATAAAATGTGCTTATGTGATATCAACACATGGCATGAGAGAATTGTATGTCTTTCATGCAATGTTAGATCAATATACAATCATATTTGTTTATACTTATTTATACTTATTTAACAGCTTCATGGGACAGATAAGAAAATACGTAGTCCAGAGTCCATAGTCCATGTACAGTGAAACTGGCATTATCAACTACATGCACATGTAACTGTATAGAATGACATTTTTCATTTCCCTTGAACAATGTTTTTCATTGAAGCCTGAATAAAAAAAAACATTAAGGTAACAACTATAGTCTGCTTATGAATTCCACATTCATTGTCTCACTTGAAAGTCTTCAAACTTTTCTTTTATACAGGTTTCACTGTATTTGTATGTATTTTTTATCCATCCGGGCCCTCAATGACAACAGTTTTATCACTGAAGAGGCCACCCTGCTTAAATAAAACTGGAAAAAATTTAATAAAATAAATATTTGTTTGGGACTTATTTTGTTGTGAGATATGACTGTCCAGCCCTTAACAGCATAGCAAAGTAAAAATACTATGAAACTTATTGGTATCAAGTTTCTTACAGCCCATTGATTTACTAAATTATATATAAACCTATGGTAGTGAGAGAGTGGGCGGCCACTACTCCCTACCTGATTTCTGGCAGGGATTTGCCTCGACTCCACAAATGTCTCTCATGATTAGTGAAGATTCTCTGGAGAGACTGGTGAATGGATGCAGCGTTCCCATCTACAACCTCTTGCTGCAACATGTCCCTCTCACTCGTCTTGCCACTGGGGTCACCAATCAATGCTGTGGCCCCTCCAATCTGCCGAGACCAATTCCACAACTCACTTTTGTTAAACCCCTATGCACATCTCTATGTTCAGACTCCATCCCATCTCTTACGTACCAATAAGAATGTCATCCATTTAATTATGAAAGTCAGCAAGAATACAATACCTAAAAGTGGTGTTGTCATATCCACTGTTTTGCAGGTTTCTGGTTCTAAACAACATCACTGGTATGACATTGTCTAGCTGGCTAGTGCACTCTCATTGAGAGAGCCTGCTGTGATCACCCCTGTTTGCTAAATTCCCAGTTTAGAATAAGTTGTCCCCACTCATATGAAACAGCTGACCACCATGGTACTTCAAGATCGCTACATGAAGTGATCTTCTTAAAAAGAGTAATGAATTGTGACATCATTTGAATTTATCATCAAGAAAAATGGTTCTAAGCTATGCAGGTAGAGCAAACAGCGGTGATCACAGCAGGGACTCTAATTGGGAGTGCTAGACAATATCGAAGCAGTAAACCTCTCACTGGAGGAATTTTGTTTAGAACCAGTTGTCCTGACTACATTGCTCAAATAGCGATACCACTTTGATAATCTATTAGCAGGGTGGGAAAAAGCTCACAACAAAGGACATGTGGTGAGCTGTATGTAGCATAAAGTCTTCTCTCTATCTGTAACAGTTAACGACTAGTTTTATGTGTCATAAGTCCATTTATCACTCCCCCGCCCAATCACGTTTCCACATTATTTATGACCACTTCCCAGAAGCCTAATTATTCTCAAGGTTAATGACCCTCGAATTTTATAGGGCTAGTACCTGTATGACATTTACTGGAATTCAGGAAATGTGACGTAGTTAAGGTCCTTTATATATTTTATTATATATCCAAGAAACTGACCTTCTGTATAAATTTCACTATAATTGTTTACTTGAATCCTGTGAAAGAAACAGTATGCATATAGAGGGCTCAGAGAGTTTGAATCAGAGATTCAGGGATTGAGATTCATTAGTTTAACTCCAGAGACAGAGACAAAGAAAGATTCATCACAGAGAGTTATTTATCACAGTTATTTGAGAATCAAATGTAATACATTTGTAATGCACTTTGAGTCCACTGGTCCTCCTTTGACTCAGAATCAAGTTTAACTATAGACTTTAAGAGTTGATCCCTTACTAACACGACCCAACACAACATGGCGGAGAACCTGTGGAGTGTTTCACCAAGCTGTTCGTAAGTTATGAATGACTTTACGAACGACTGGTGATCCCGCCTTGTGCTAAATGCGATACCACACTTTGTTCATTGAGAATCTGATTTAGCACAAGAAGGAATCACTAGTCGTTCGTAAAGTCGTTTGTATCTTACGAACAGCTTGGTGAAGCACCCCCTGGATTTTTACGAGCGGACAGACAACACAACACTAGATAAATGACGGTACTGATTCTCCTCCTTACCAGCGCGATGCAGTGGTGGCCAGCTCTCTGGCAGTGCAGCAGTGCTATGAGTGCTAGCAGGTTGCCGATGTGCAGGCTGTCCGCTGTCGGGTCCACTCCACAGTACACGCACTGAGGGCTGGAGGTTAGCAGCTTGGGTAACTCGTCACTGGAGAAACAGTGGCAAAACATGCAAAGATATCCAATCATGATATACTGTGTAACCTATTTCTGGATATACTGTCAACACTGTAAACATAGAAACTGTTCCATTGCTGCATCTAACTTTACAGTTCACATGAATGTTAAAAACTGAGGGAAATGAGAATGAGCTATGAAAAACATTAAATACATTAAAATACAGTAACAAAGAAAATTAAAATTTCTAGTTCCTTTGTTGGGTTCCACTGTCACTTTCTTTCATCAAAGACATACAGTTGTATCCCAAATAAACATTCAAACTAAGTTTGTGATCCTGAAATTATTTCTTTCTGTTCGGCCGGAGAATCGTTTTTAATGTCACCTCTCAATTATTCAGTCAAATTAACGATATCACATGACAATCCCATCGTTAAGAGCAACTGCTACATATCGCAGCATGCAGAGAGAATCTAGAAGATCTCTTGAGTGAGCAGAGCCATCAGACACTCACTTTCACTGGGCTCTGCAATAAATCACACTTACTATATATCAGTTAAGGTGGCATGTGAACAAAAGTTGCATGCCAAACCATTCCAGTAGCATAAATATTTGTGGTTCCATTTACGTTGTAGTAATTAATGCCATTATTCTCAAATTTACAGAAAAATATATCAGACCCCATGAAAGTGAGATTAATATCAAATTATAGTACACAAACAATCAAGCATTGGGTTTATAATGCCCAGGGGTCGCCTTTGACCCTTAACATGCCACTTGTGGATAATTTCACCATTAAATACACAACAGCTCAAAGGAATAAGCATAGGGAAAGGGAAAGGGAAGGAGCCGCAGTTTTAAACCGCGGTATATTTTGTCCAGTTCAGCATGAAACACGATGTTTTAGCCTAAAACGCATCATGTTTCATGCTGAACTTGACAAAATATACCGCGGTTTAAAACTGTGGTTCCTTCCCTTTCTTCCCTTTCCCTTTCCCTATGTCAATTCCTTTGAGCTGTAGTGTACACATTAACACACAAAAGGTTAAAGCGCACCTGTTTGGTGGGAAGACGTCGTCGAATATCCCCCTCCTGTGAAGGGTCAGCACATTGCTGTTGGTGCTGTACCCTCGCTGTCTCTGCCACTGACATGCCACGCATGTGGTTCCTCGACTTTCTCCAGATCCAGTAAGGCTATGAGGGATGTACACTTTCCGCAAGAGAAATCTAAAGCCCCAAAAGCAAAATTGCAATATTTAATCTTTTGAAGTCACATAAATAAGATCAAATAAGATAGATAATAAAATAAAATAGTCATTCCATTGACATATCTGAATACAGAACTAACAAAGAAAAAAGAATTACAGGGAAGGAAGCCAGCTGGACATTCAGAGGAATTAAATATATGCAATCTCAGCACACATCCAACTGCATATCAATATCACAGATATCATCATTAATAATATTAACAATGAACAGACTGTTTTTGTTTTTAGGTCCATAGTCAGACTCTAATCTCTACATCGGATGCACCCTAACTTAAATTGATTGCCACGCAGGCTCAGTATGATAGGTTTGGGTTGGAGTCACTGGAGTTAACAACATGAACATCGTGAACAACACTGAATATTCAGACAGTCGCTTATCAGTATCACTTCCAATCAGGCGATTCAGGGTTAAGTCTGTAATATGTGCACACTTGGCATTCCATACGTTGCACCTTCATTATGCGCACTTGGCATTCCATATGCTATATTTGCCTTCAGCCTTCATGCTCTCACATGCATGCCTACTCAATTACTACAATTAGCCTACTGTACATGCATACCCTATGTATGTGACACTGCAGAGTGCAGACTACACTTGTACACAGAGATATGGGTTGCAGTGCACCCTATTAAAGAACTCATCATGACTAACCAGTTCCTGTCTAACTTGCTCATCTGGTGAAGTAAGCAGCATATCATTACAAAGTCTAAGAATTAAGATATACCATCCAGTCACGCACATACACAGCTATTAGCAGGTGGGACTGTTCAAACGTTCTTCTGTACGGGATGCCGTTCGATCTCACGGAAAAATCCTTTAAATTCACAAAGTTCAACATCCAAAAATAAACAAAACATTTATTCCCGAATATTAGAATGGTTATTGCCTACGGAATACTGGAAGACCGTACTACCTTTGTAAATTGCTGCATAATCGAGATGGAATGCTGTTCATCATTTTCCTGGTTGGACCGGTGTAACGCTGGACTGCTGCGCTCGCTGTTTTTGTTTTTTTCTTCTCTCCTAACTTAAAAAGTTGTACATGTGCGTGATATGCCGCGCTGTCGTCTGCTACGCTAATATTCTGAAAGAAACACCAAAACTGTGAAAGCTGGCATTCTAAAATCTGCGCCAATAAACCAATCACTTATGATTGTAGGGGACTTAACCCTATATAGCCCGGGCTATTTTTAAATCGCATAGCCCGGGGGGCGGTGGGGGCAAAAACAGCCCCCCTCCCCCCTAAGATCTCGACCGTTGATCGCGCGATCGCGACGAAAATTGGCACGTACGTCACCGATGACGTAATCTCCACATTTCATTTGTCAATCGAACCAAAGTTATTCAAATTTATTTTTAATCAATTAATTATGCTAATTAATGCATAGAATCATAATTTGGTTGTAAATCTTTAAATATAGCCCCAAAACTGTTAGATTTCAGTCCATACACTCTTCTTAGGATTGCTATCAAATAAGGATTTAAAAAAAATGGCAATATCAATTTTTTTCCTTATGTATTTTATTGTTTTTTAATTTCTTATGTATTTCTTTGTTTTTCCGACTTTATATTTTCTCTTGTTTTTTTCGATGGGAATCGTTGGCAACACAATTTCAGTCATAAATAACATGAAATCAATTGTTTTCCATCAGTAAAAATGAAAATAATGATACATTTATGAATTTTGGCAAGATACAGAATTTGCATTGGATTTTTACATAAAATCACGTTTTTGAGCATTTTTTGGGTCTGCCATGCACGTCCAAAATGTTACGTTACTTTGGAACCGCGGACCCCCGCGTCGCAAATTTGGTCTTAAAAGTTGCGTGAGACTTGAAGAAAAAAAAGTCATGAAACGTTGCAGCGCGATATTTTCGCGTTACAAATGTATCGCGAAAAAATAATGTCGAGGGGGGGGGGGGTTTTTTTGCACCCCCCCCCCCCCCCCCCCCCGGGCTAGATAGGGTTAAGTCAAGACTTAAGTCTTCACATTATACGTTCGTTTTCAAAATAACACCCCTGAATAACCTCTTCCAGCTCCGGCTCCACAGAGGCGCACATAGTAACAGGCCCACCGTCAATATTTGATTTGATGAATTTTATTTATTGGGTTCCTGTATTTCCGATAATTGTATCCATTACGATACATTGCCAATAAATGTACCTGGGCCTAAATGAAATCATGTAAAACAGTATATGAGAGTGAAGGGTAATCAATATAACATTGTACATGATCAACATATGCGCAAAGACTAGCATTGTGTAAGCTTGCATTGTGGTCGAGCTAGATGCATGCAGCTCTTCAGAAAACGAAAGCAAATGACGTAGGCTATGGGGAAACGTTGACATGACGAGTTACAGACAGCTGGCACGAATTCTCACTGGAAAGCATATATATCATCCTTCTATTTTTTAACGCTCTGTGATTATAAAGTCCCAGTAACAGTAGGCATATGCTACATTATTCTTGCATGAACAATATCAATTTCAACATTTTGGATATAAGCTAGTCTGATCACGTAGTGCTCCTTCTATTTACAGCCGATAGTCTCCAATCATTTTAGTCTACCGGTATACGATCTACTCACATTTCGTGTACTAACGCAAGCTGATGTTTGTGGATTATGGTTAGGGTTAAGGTTCAGAATTGGGGTTTTGGTACAGTTTACTTAATCTTAAAGCGTAGTTTTAAGGTTGCGCTAGTAGGACGAAACAATAGCAACTGGTTTTGTTAATACACCATTATCATGCCAGGCATTCGGAGCAAGGTATGTGGATCATACGATATTCAAAAGGAATATAGGAGCAAGTTCCACTTCAACCCCATCCCTTCTCTCGCAAGACAACCGATCGACTACCAAGCCTTAATTGTTCATCAAATTCACATCGACATGTAATAGGAATAGCCTATACTATCTACGTCACTATTTATCCATTCGGACACAATACCTTACATCTACATGTAATCATGTATACTTCAAACACCGCATTTCTTGTATTGTCTATTTTTTGTACAATTGATTATTTGATTAAAATCGTTCATTTCTAGTCTATTTAGCCTATTTCTCTCCACTGCTGAAGGAAGGCCTCCTCATCATTTTTCCATCTTGATCTATCTTGTGCCGTTTGTTTCCATGTCACACTACCACATTCTCTAATATCGATCGCAAGTCCAATATTCCTATGTCGAATATACAGAGTTACGATTATTATCAATCGCATGTTTAGTTGCAATCAATCACAAATCTTAACAAGACAAGTCCCTGTCTTCAATCAATGACGTCTTAAGACGTCAGCAAGTTTCCTAATCGTAATCCCCATCCCCCCCCCCCTCTCTCTCTCTCTCTCTCTCTCCCTCTCTCTCTCTCACTCTCTCCCTCTCTATCTCCCTCTCTCTCTCTCTCTCTCTCTCTCTCTCTCTCTCTCTCTCTCTCTCGCTTTCATTCTATCACCCTTGTCCCCTTTTCTGTCTCATTTCCTGCCTATCTCTCTCCCTCTCTCATCTCTCTAACTGGGGTTTCAATCTTCTTCCATATATTTTTCCACTTTACCCCTTCCTTTATCTATGTTTTATTCATTAATATTCACATCCAGTCAGTAGAATCCGTATAGAAGCCATGTCTGGTACACCCCGAACTTATTCAGGTAAAACCATAGAAACCTAAGGCGTTATTATATCTCTTGATCATTGTGTACGCTGACAACGCGGTTCTACGTAAACAGGAAACAGAGTGGCTATCAACGTTTTATCTTCTAAATTATAATATCTTTATGAAGAGGGCATTACAAAATACACAGAACTCGTATAAGTGTGATGACCTGGTCAGCGGAAATGAACCAGCTCGGGTACCAGCTGATAATCACCTCTTAAAGGGACAGTCCACCCTAAAATTGAGTTGGTTTCAATATAAGCAGAATCATGCTAGAAACATAATAGTAAAGAATTGACGAAAATCCATCAAAGGATAAAAAAGTTGTTGTAGCCTTTTCAAATTCAAATTTTGTTATGTCACGTGCGATGTGCTCTCCCATAATTGTGCTGAATAATGACATCTAGGCTAAATTGCTATTTTTCTGGTTTTGATGAAGGATTTTTTTTTCATAGAAGTATGTGTGTAAATGCACAAGTAAAATGATGCATATAATTTTGAGAAAATTGTCGTTTTCGACAAAAATATTGTACACAGCATTATGAAAGATCACCTCGCACGAGACGTCAGAAAATCAAAATTTTCTTGTCTTTAGATGGATTTCCATCAAATCTTTACTTCAAAAATTTTGTTTCTATTATTGAAACCGTGTCTGCTTTTATCCCATGAAGCAATATTCATGTTTTGCCGTGACGGGAAAACGTTAGCAACGAAGCTAACTCTTAACATATATAACGTATGACATTGATTTTGTTTTAAATAGACAAAGGGATTTGGAGGCGTCATGTGAACTCATGTGAAGTCGAATAGCAAAGTTATTATGAGTATCATTCAGTGATCGTACTCTGATTGGTTAATTACATGGGTTGCATCCTTGCCAAAAGCTGCGCGCGCTTCAAACCAACTGACATGACGTGACATTCCGTGCACGCCGGAGTGTTTCCTTTTCTGCGTTATAAGCCCTGTTATCGTGAGGCAGCGATCGAAGCCTTGGATAGAAATTATCATCATTGTGGTGGTGGTAGTGGTGGGGAGAGAAGATCACGAGACGTCTGTACTCTATAATTATTCCGTTGGAATTGATATGAGCTTTGTCTCTATCTCTCTCTGTCTCTGCCAATAACTTGTTAAAGGCCTAATCTTCAATACAAGAACATTCTATTATGGTTATCCTACATACGCTCGCCTTTTGTGTAAATTTTGGTGTTCTTTACGGTCGTTCATGAGTATGTTTTTTTAAGGAGAAGAGAAGGTGGAGAACATCCGGATGCAGGCTCACCATGGTGACTGCGGAGGCAGTAAGCATCTCCATCAACATCATCATCATCTTCCTCGGTCTCCCTGGCAATACCATCATCATCGCCGTATACAGCCGGAAGAAGGCGCGAAAGAGCACTGATGCCTTAATTCTATCGCAAGCCTTCTTGGATTTCTTCGGCGTGCTCGTGGCTCCAATCGACATCCTGCGGACGACTATGGACGAAATCCAGAGCGACGTGCTGTGTAAGTTCACAATCTACAGCGTCCGGGTGATCGCCTACTCGGCCCTGTATCTGACTGCGGCCATCGCTGTGGACCGGTATGTACTGATCACAAGGCCGTTCAAGCGACACACCACGCCTCAGAAAGCCTTCTTCGGCGTCCTCTTCTCGCTTATGTTCGCAGCCATCTCGCAGTCCTACAGTTTTGTCTACGTCGATCTCGCCGACAACGGCAACTGCGTTCGGCGTGGCGTCCCAAAGAGGCTCGAAATCGCCGTGTCCATCCTCACGACCTTGTCGTTTGTGACGACGCTTTTGCTAGTGATTTTCTCGTATGTTGTGATTTATATCACGATTCGAAAGCAAGCTCGATTACGCGAAGGACTTAGGAATGTTAACCGGCTTGGCTGTGCGATTCACGGTGGCAACGTGTGGTCCATATCCAAACGGGTGACTGGGAACGAGCAGAAGAACGAAGCAACAGAGAGCCACGGCTGCGGGATATTAAATGTTGCTCTGCGCAGAGTTCGTCCCCTGATAAACGAGCAGCCACGATCGGAGGTACATACCTCTCCAACGCCTCATCTTGAGGAATCAGACGAACACGGGAATGAAGTCGAACTATACCTCAACCGTGTCATTCCGAATGATAGTCTATATAGATGTGTGGTCCCGGAATGTGAGCACCCTTTTACGGTATCCGAACAAGCCTTTCCACCAGATATGGCAGGTGAGGTAGTCACTGTGTCTTCGGCTTCACCAATATTTGCCTCCCAATTGTCAAATACGTCTCTCAATCTCCCCGCTTCTTCGCAACTTTCCCTTCCCACTCCTCCCCCTCTGTCTCCCTGTCGACCTCCCGCTCCCGCTCCCCCTCTTCCTCGTCGGCCGCTGCCTCACCCACCCAACGTTCTGTCCTTCCGCATGTACTCCCGCCGAGATCAGAAGACCACGCTGATGCTCCTCTTTACTACCGCCATCCTCATATTACTATGGTTACCGTCATCCATCCTCAATCACGTCCCCGGTAACGACCTCACGGTGTATCGGACTCAGTCGCCCAGCATGAACGGCCTCATCTACGCCTGCCTCGCCGTCCGAGGGCTCAATCACGTCGTCAACATTTTCGTGTACGTCGCCGTCAACCAGTGCTTCCGTGCCGACTGCAAAAATCTGCTAAGAGAATTGTTTCAAAGGATTCATAGCGCTACTACAAGGTGCTGTCACGTGTTACATCATCACTAACATCGAAAAGACTGTGCTTTCGTAGAGCCCACCGCAGACGGTACGGTCCGACCATTCGTACAACTCTGCGACTGACTGACTGAATCGCAGGACCCGGTTTCTTATTTGTGCAAGAAGGAGACGTCACATTTCCAGTCGTATAGGCCCATACGACTTCTGGATCGTAGCATAGTCGTGTCGCGGACGATGACCTCAATAGAACACGTTGTCTTTATTGCTCATGTAGCTCCAAACCTGCGATTAACCCTTATATTACCAGGCCTTGCTTACTCAACTGGCTTACTGTGCATTTTTATGCCAATGGTAATGAAAAGTTGATACATCCTTAACACAATGATCCAGACGTATTACGAGAACACCGATGTCGATGCCGATGCCGATGTAACTCTTCTTCACCCCTAAGCACTGTGCTATAATGCTCGTTGTTGGTGTCCCGCGCTTCACCCTCTCAGTACCAAGCCAGTACAGGGAAAGTCCATTCACTTAATGCACATTGATACTGTTCATACTGACACCATTAACATATGATTATCATGACCACATTGTTGCTGTTAATTAACACTTTGTGTACCAAATAAACTGCTGCTCTTTGGGACTTGCGTGTCTAACTCGCAACAAAAATAGCACATGTGCCACACAAAGAGTTGATAAGTTGTCCGACATGTTCTCCTGGGATTGCCGGAGATTACATAGCAGGTCTGTCGAACAGCTACGGTCTCCGGATCGACATGTTTAAAATTGTCAAAGACGAATTAGCATATTGCACGGTGTGATTCCAAGGTCTTAATTTGTTTGCTGTCTTGTAAATGTTCGTGATTATCATGATACGTGTACAGCAATTGGGCCTTGGAAGTTTCGTGCGTATTGCAGTGGGGTAAACGTATACGAAATACGTATCCTGTGGTATCCTAACGAATATCGTTACTGACCCGTAAACATGATTTATACAGCATTACCTATGATAACATGTTACTATAAAGAAAGCCCGCTCCGCGCAGCCCTAAATCCAATAATGATAATTAATTTATTAGTACGAGTAGATCAGTCGGGTAGTTTGTAATCTTTCACATCTCTCTCTCTCTCTCTCTCTCTCTCTCTCTCTCTTTCTTTCTCTCTCTCTCTCTCTCTCTCTCTCTCTCTCTCTCTCTCTCTCTCTTCCCTATTAAGCGATAACAAACTTAGCGGATATCACCCTTAGGGAGCATGCACAACATTTCCACTTGGTCTGCCAGGGGCTACATAGCTTTCCGATTTCAAGGTTTTAATTTTTGTTATTGCATTATGTTACAGCGCGTAATTAGATATCATTATACACCAAACAAGTCTTGGAAAAGTTTTTACTGCCCTGTGGTCTCAAAACGACCGTTATTGGTACTATCAACCCACTCGTTTCATGATTAGACATCATCACCATGATAAAGACCGATGATAATGAGACCCCAACCCCCTGCACTCCTTCCGATAATGATACTTAATTGATAAGCGTCAGTAGACCAGTGTGATCTCATGGGCACTCTTATACCATTGGTGAACACATTTCATTCCTACTGAGATGCAGTTTGATATAATAATTACCCACCTGAGGTATAATTTATTTTGACGACGATCTGTCTGTAGTACGTCAGAATTCGATTGATAGATTGATATATCCCGTTGTTTTCTTTTGAGGGAAGACACCATGCATTTTCACTTAGTATAAGCCATCCGGAAGTTCCTACATTCACCAAACATCTTTCTTTCTCTCATATTCTGTCTCTGTCTGTCTGTCTGTCTCTCTCTCTCTCTCTCTCTCTCTCTCTCTCTCTCTCTCTCTCACCATCTTTCTCTCTCTCTCTTTCTCTCTCTATCTTTCTCTCTCTCTCCCATTCTCTCCCTGTCTCTCTCTCTCTCTCTCTCTCTCTCTCTCTCTCTCTCTCTCACTATCTTACATGCTCCTCTTCTCTAGCGCCCCATCTATATTTGATCATGGACCCTTCTAGTAAATCTTCTACAACCTGAACTCCACAATCTCAGTCGGTCTCCCTGGCAACACTTCCCTCATCGCCTTTAAACAGTCCTAAGTATCTCTCCCATCTGATGATAATAACCCGTCATTATAGACACTTATAGGAAATCCAGCAGTGTCCAGATGGATATTTTATCCGGTCGGTTGTAAGTAAGTTATCAACAATGACGTGCTTGTGTTATTGTATATACTACAACAATCAGTTTACCCTAACAGTGGTACGCCAAACTCCGTTGTAAATGTACATAACTCATAATACAATAAGTAATTAGATCATGCGCGCATAATGCCTTATTTTGTACCAACATTTGAGATCATAAATCACAAAGATCATTATTAATACATATTTGGATATCATACCTATCGAGAAAAACATTTGCATGAAACAAGTGCATTCAAAACCAAACAATATTCTCGTTCATTCAAGTAGCATCTTGGATTCCAAGACTCTATCATAAAATCAGGTGGTACACAGTAATGCGTGTGGAGAAGTGTCAAGATGGTATAAGAATGGGTATGACGGGGGAGCAAACACTGGAACGTGATTGCTTGGCCCGATTCCATGATATTACCTGTCGATCGTCCTCTCCAATCAACGATATTACATCTCGACTCCTTTTCAGCCGTGTATGTTTATTGTGTGTATACACAGTCTTGTTGAGGATGAAATTCCCGTCAAGTCATCAGCGCAGTGCAGAAAGTAGGGGTGTCGCTAGATCAGTTAGACTCAGTTGAATTGGGGGAGGGGGGGGGGAGTTGTGGAATGATCTATACCCCAACTCGGGGGGAGAAGGGGGGGCTTGACAAGCAAATATAAACTCGTCGTTTCTTTACAGGCCCTCTTGTTGTACCTCTAAATGTATAGTCCGGGTAACTCCACCCCGGGAATTCCACCTGGTGACATTAGTTTGGTGAACAAAAAGAATGTCGCCCCCTTCGCCGACAATTTTAACAACAACTGCTGGAATGGAAGACTTCGAACCAAGGACAATAACGACCGCCTCCCCGCCATTATTCTTGCGGGAAAACCAGAAGTTGTGAGGCGTAACTTGGGAAGGGGGAGTATGTGGAGCCCTTACACCTCACTCTTTCGTCAGTAGAGATTTTTGTAAAATGTTGTCGCAAAATAACTTGCCGACTAACGGCCTTCAGGGCCCGACTCACGCGATCACTGCCATGAAAACCCACGCAATGAGTACACTATCCATCCATCATATTTTAATTGTCCATGGGAACGGTAACTAGGTTATCTGGCAAGAATATTAAATCACGATGCCAGCTGATCGATAGTTGGTGGAGTGCACACTACGCCGCACTTAAACATGTTGAATGGCGATAGCACGGCGATAACCTTTCCCTTTCCTCCAACAAAAAACATATCGCGAAGCATATGACATGTATATATGCATATTCATTATGTTTCTCTTTGATAATGAAAGTGGACCATAACCTGAGCTCTTACATGTTAAAGCTTGTTTATGATGTAGCACGTATGTACTCGGCATGTCACTCAACTAACTTGTTTATGTAATTTTTATCATTGGGTCTACATTCTCTGATTTGAAATGTCACAACAATTATAATTGGTAATTATGTAAGTTATATTCTTTACTGTTTTGATATGTGAGAAATTAAGAAAGCAAATGAATAAAAAAAATTGTCAAGATTTTTTAAACTAGTGAATAATGAATGTCTGTCCAAATATGTGTATGAGAGAGAGAGAGAGACACAAACAAATACACACATGAACACAGACGCAACCACACATAATCATTATACACAGAAGGATATAAAGATAAAGCAAAGGGGGGAATGTTGAAAAAATGTCATTCGTAGAGAAAATGTTGCATGACGAAGGATGCCCGTGTGGGTGTGTGTACGTGTTTGTTCGGGGGACTGTGTCTGTCTATGTGCGCGCGGTGTGTGTATGTGTATGTGTATGTGTGTTTGTGCGCGTGTGTGTGTGTGCGTGTGTGTGCGTGTGTGTGAGTGTTTGTGTGTGTGTGTGTGTGTGTCAAGGATTTATAAGAGTTTATAGCTAGCAAATTAGGGATGGTCGGAATAACTTTGATTTTGCAAGCAAAGAAATTAGTGGGGTTTTTTATTATACTAAGGAGCACCACTATTGTTAGTAAACAAAAAGAATTTCAGTTCAAGTTATTGCATGGTGTTATGTACACTAAGGAACATCTTCAGAAGTTTGGATTTGTGGAGAACAATTTATGCTCTTTTTTGTAATAAAGAACCTGTGTTTATATGTGTGTGTTGGTGTTGGGTGTGTGTGTGTGTGTGTGTGTGTATATGTGTGTATGTTTGTATATGTGTGTGTGTGTGTGTATACGTGTGTGTGAGAGAGAAAAGATTTATATATAATTTGTTTTTTTCTTTCTCTCTCACACTGCCCGTGCTCTTTCTGTCACACACACACACACACACACACACACACACACACACATACACGTATAAAAATTCCTATTGTGATTATAAACAGACTGATATTTAAATCCACACAAGTCTAAATTACACATTGTTGTTCGAGTAAACTATTTCCTTTCTCTTTAACCTCAAAAGAGGAACTTTATTATTTAATAAAACACTTTCCCATTCAAATAAACAGAAAACTATTATATGAGATTGTCTGTGGAATACAGTATTCTATGAACGCCAATTTTTACAAGAGACACTCATTGATGATACCATTGACTTTGAAACGATTCCATTCTCACGACTACGATTGTTACATAGTGATGATACTGTAAAGGAGGATGCTGGGGGGTAAGGGTGATTGTAAGGGGGTGCTGGGGATTAGGGCGATAGTGAAGGGGTGTGGGTCCCCACAGGTCTCGCACCGGACTAGGGCTCTCACGCAGACTCACGCTGACTAAAGACCAGTCCTCACACCAATATCCAGGGACGGTGACGACGCTGCCGGGGGAAGCAGAGAAGTGCCGTCACGCGCACTGAAGCACGGACGCCCCCTTTTGTTCTCTGCTATATAGTATATCGCCGTACGCACCCCTCACATCACTTCCCCACTTAAAAAGATCATCGTCCCTGATGATCAGGAGTAACGTACTATGCTTTGATTGTCAAGTAACTTTTCCTTTCATCTGTGCACTTGTAATTTCACGTATACTCTTTAACAAACGCAGAAGCGCCAAAAATTCACAGGTGTGATATACCAGAAAAGCCGTCATTGCTATGATTCAATCCACATATCGTGGGTCCCTTGCCTTAAACTAACAACTTCCGGAAATCAACAATACGATGGTCAGGAGAAAATCAGTACAAATATGAATCAGCATACCTCCTGGGAGGTACACCTCTGTTCGTTCTCATAGGATACCTCCCGGGCTCCGACTCTGAATCTCCCGAGGATATGGAACTAGCCAAACTCAACACTTCTTGGTCTTCGTCTAAACTACTGTCCTGTCGCCCAGAGGAAGGTGCTGGCTCAACTGGCATCTCATACTCATCACTAGAGTTTCGTCCGGAATGCGTTTCTGATGGGGGCAGTCCACCACCACCCACATGAAAACCTTGTGTGGCTGCCATGGGGCGGAGTACAAATCCATGGGGGGCTGAGATATCAGACGATGTCCCATCTTCGCTGGAGGAACTACCTGAAGCTTCCAGGCTTCCTTCCGGCAGCCAGGGACAGTGTTTCAGCTGCGTGCGATGCAGGACCCTTTCTCTACCAAGGTGATTGCGAACGACATAGACGGGTTGTCCATCAAACGGTTGCTTCAAGACCATGTAGGGTTCTGGTTCCCAGTAGTCAGCGATCTTTGCTCTGCCCTTCAGTCCATGGCGTCTCACCAGAACATATTGTCCAACACCAAGAGGCTTCTCAAAAACCTTCCGGGCCTGTAATGCTCGCCTCGCGACAGCCGCCGACTCTGCGTTCTTCGTTGCAATTGCCCTTGCAGTCTTCAGCCGCATCTGATGCTCCTGAACATAGGACTTGACACCTCTGTGATGTTTGTCCTGCCCTTCCCCACTTAGGTTCAGGCTGTGTGGGAACCTTCCATTTCTGCCAAACATCAGGAAGAAAGGCTCCACTCCAGTACTCGAGTGAACAGTGTTATTGTATGCGAACAGTAACGAAGGGAGGAAGACGGTCCATCTGTGCTTCTTCTTTTCAGGCAAGGATCCTAGCATATTGTGCAAGGTGCGATTCATGCGCTCACACTGTCCATTGCCCGAAGGATGGTAGGGTGTCGTGTGGCTCCTCTGGATGCCGTACATCTCACAGAGTTCGTCAACAATCTTCGACTCGAAACAGCGTCCCTGATCTGAATGCAGACGTAATGGACACCCGTATGGGGTAATCACATACTTCACCAAAGCCTTGGCGACCTTCGAAGCACGTTGGTCACGAGTAGGTATGGCCCACGCAAACTTGGTA
This sequence comes from Arbacia lixula, assembly GCA_963669155.1. Lineage (NCBI taxonomy): Eukaryota > Metazoa > Echinodermata > Echinoidea > Arbacioida > Arbaciidae > Arbacia > Arbacia lixula. The sequence goes on along the minus strand of OZ022579.1, from coordinate 19,417,572 downwards.
AAGACGTCGGTGACAATCAGCAAATCCTCATAACCATCGCTAGACGGCTCTAGCACAGTAAAGTCAACTGCAATGACTTCCATAGGCGCTGTTGCTGATAATGTGGAGTGCGGAGGGTTGACACGATGGGTGGGGCGTTTGCTAACAGCACACCGTTGACACTTCCTACACCACTCCTTTACTGTCTTCTCCATCGAATTCCAGTAGAAGCGATCGGCTAATAGACGGTAGACGCGCTTCACCCCAAAGTGACCTGCCTCATCATGGAATCTGGTGAGAGCTTCTTCCTGCAAAGCTGGGGGAAGGACAACCTGGTGATACACTGCTCCATCCTTTGGGGACTGTATCCTGCGGACAAGAACCCCTTCCCGTACACTCAGCTTCTTCCACTCGCGAAGAAGGCGCAGTGATGCAGCAGAGCAATGGCCCCTCTCTTCCCTTGTCGGCCGTACACCCTTGGCTACAAACTCTGTAACTTGCCGCAGATCGCCATCACGCTCTTGCTGTTCCCGCAGCATGTCTGCAGTATACCCCGGAAGTGTGCTAGTTCCCCCTTCTTGGCAAACTCCAATCCGGCAGCTGAGTGTTGCAGGGATATCCACACCTTGAGTGCACACTGCATGAACAGCCTGTACAGTACTGCCATCCGCAGTATCTGGGGTGCCATCTTCGGGTTGGTGGGTAGGTGTGAGTCTGGATAGGACATCTGGCCCTTGGTTCTCCTTCCCGGGGCGGTACTGCAACTCATAGTCAAAGGCACTCAATTTCTGTACCCATCGTAGCTCAGTACATCCCAGATTGGCCTTCTCCAAAAACAACAGAGGATGGTGGTCCGTTACAATGGTACATTTGTTTTCGAGGAGATAATCTTTGAAGGCTTCTGTCACTGCCCATGTGACGGCGAGCAGCTCTAACTTAAAGGCACTGTATCGACCGCTGCGCTCTGCAGGACGTAGGGTTCGTGAAGCATATGCTATGACACGGTTACCTCCTTCTCCATCTGGCTGCATCAGAATGGCCCCTAGGCCCATTGTGCTGGCATCCGTCTCCACACGAAAGGGCTTCTGGAAGTCTGCATACGCCAGGATCGGGGCATCTGTGAGACAATCGATCAACTTCCTAAAAGCTGCCTCTGCTTCCTCATCCATGACCACCCTTCGTGACCCAGGAACTGTCCCCTTCTTGCCCTTCCTCTTCCCATCTGGGCTGGCTTGGAGGAACCGGAAGAGAGGTCTTGCAATTGAGGCGTACCCCTCAATGAACCGCCTGAAGAACCCTGAAAATCCTAGAAATGCACGGACCTCCCGAACTGTTCCTGGCAGTGGCCACTTCTTGATGATAGAGATCTTCTCCGGGTCCACAGAAACTCCAGCCATTGAGACAAGGTGACCTAGATACTGAACCTCTTGCTGCAGCAGGTGGCATTTAGATGGCTTAAGCATTAAGCCATACTCCTTGAGTCGGGTGAACACCATGTCCAGCTTCTCCAGATGGGACGTGAAGTCCTGAGAGAATACGATGATATCGTCAAGATAGATGAGAACACTTGAGAAGCACAGGTCTCCAAGGCATCTCTGCATGAGCCTTTGAAATGTGGCGGGTGCGTTGTTGAGACCAAAGGGGAGTCGGGTGTACTCGTAAAGCCCAAAGGGTACAGCAAACGCCGTCTTCTCCATATCGTCTGGATGTACTGCTACCTGGTAGTAACCACTTGTTAGGTCAAGTACTGAGAAGTATCGGGCACCTCCTAGGGCCTGTAGTGATTCCTCTATCCTAGGAAGTGGGAAGGAGTCCCGTTGAGTCAGACTGTTCAAGTGGCGGTAATCCACGCACAGTCTAATACTTGAGTCTTTCTTTCTTACCACCACCACAGGTGAGGCCCAGGGACTTTGGCTCTCACGGACCACTCCTCCTTGGATCAAGTCCTGAATGTGATTGCGCACTGCTTGGTACTGGGCAGGTGGCAATGGACGATGTCTCGCACGAAATGGTGTAGCGTTGCCGGTCTCTATCCGGTGTGTCACCTTGTCGGTAAACCCAAGGTCCTGGTCATGGGCAGAGAAAACACCACTATGTGTGTCCAACAAATGTTCTAGTCCCTTGGTTTCATCCTGACTCAAAAACTTCCAGTCAACATCAACAGGAACTGTACCTCGAATGATTTCACCCACAGGGTCCACGCGGTCGACATCTCTGATGACGGCTGCATTGTAGAGGGTGCCGAGATGTACAGCCTTAGGGATCACAACATTCTCTGTGTTCTCGTTGCAGATGACTACAGGAAAACGTCCTTCCTCTACTCGGACAAGGCAGGACTGGACTGTAACCCCTGCTGGCAAGCCCGAAATCCTGTCAGGTTCCAGGAGGCCTTCAAACGGATCCCCTGTCGGACCAGTTGGGCTGCGAGCCTCAAGTAACACCGCCTGTCGAGCACTCACCACGAAACAGTCACTATGTCGAAGGCTTGCCTCCCCAAGGGTACTCTTGCGGTTCCACTGCAGCCTCTCGTCAACAGCCTGGAATGCTTCTTGCCAAGCAGGGCTGGTCTCTGGCCATTGTATCTTCTGCAAATGGTCATTTCCTTCGCTCTTAACCAACTGCTCCCAACAGTCTTTCAGCACGTTCATACCTAGAATCCCCCTCATTGTGTCCTGACCCCGCTCCCGGGCAACCTTGTCCTTTATCACCAGTACCACCCTCAACTCAACAACCTGCCCTAGTGCAACGACGTCCGTTTCAAAACACCCCACATAGGGTATAGATTCTCCGCTAGCTGACACCACTGTAAATGTGGAGGGGATTCCTTTCACCACAAATCCTGCCGGCCTTAACTGGTCATTGAAAAACGTCTCTCCAACTGTGGTGACCTGAGACCCTGGGTCCAACAGACAGGGGACCACGATGTCCCCAAACCTCACGCTGACAGTATAACACTCGCCGACAGCCCTTGACAGAAACCTTTCCATTACATCATGTCCCGCCACAGCACTGATCTCTGACATCCGGCCAGTTACAGCAGTTTGACCTTGTTGCTGTTGTTGAGAGTCGTTACCCGAAGGCCCTCTCCCAGGAGGCCTAGTATGAAGAGGAGGTACTCCCATCCGTGGTGCACCTCCCACTCCCTGAAGCCTGGGATCCAGCACTCGTCCATCCTCCGATGTCCCTAAATGGGGTGGTGATGGGGCTGGATGACCATAAGAATTACGCTGGTCCTGCAAGACTCTGGGGTCATGATAGTATTCTCCTGCATAGCCCAATGTAGGGTCAGGTCCCCTCGCATCTTGCGCCGACCGACCTCCAAAACTCCCTGAACTCCAACCCTGGCTTCTATGGGGGCACTCTCGCTTGAGGTGGCCAAAAGCTCCACAGTGGTAACATGGGCCCCTATTTCGATTCTGAACGATCGGCCGCTGTCCAGGTTGACCTGGTTGACCCGGGGGCGGGCAGAGCGATTGCGTCAAGTCCTTCACGGCGCCAACCACGCGGTCAGCTATGTCCCTGATTGCGTGCAGGACATCTGGACTAGCAGCCGGGGGTTCGACCCTCGTCTGCACTGCAGACTGGTGGGCATTACCTGGAGAGATGGACCTACGCCTAGCTTCTTCCTGTTGCTCCCTCTTAATAGTAAACTCTCTCATTTCTCGGAATGATATTGATGGTTTGAGTTCGTGCATATCACGAAGGGTATTCCGCAAGTAGAGGTCGTTGATACCTTCGAGGAATTGCTCCGCCAGGGTAGACTCTGGGTTGGCGTACAACCTTGGGTCCTTGGCGGTGAGGCGCTGGAACCTCTTCTCTAAGTCCACCGCATATTCCCGAACACTCTCCTGACGCTTTTGCCTCCGCTCCAGGAAGAGGCGCTGTAGCTCCCCGACTGGGACGTGGTCGCTGTAGGAAGCCTCTAAGAACTGAAGGAGCTCTTCAATCTTCCTACCCTCCTTAATAAGTGACTTAATCTCCGCTTTGGGGCCCTCCTTGAGGTAATCTAGAAGGAACGCTCCTTGTTGCTCCTCTGGGATGGCGTACCTCACAAATGCACCCCTCATAGCGCTAACGAAATCGGAAACCTCCCCAACTTGTCCGGCGAAGCTAGGCGGTCGCTTCTCTGGTGCTAAGACTAGCTGTGTCTGAGGGCGAACTGCAAGGTCCTTTAATAGGGAATGGATTTCGCTGGCTTCTTGGTTCTTTTCCTTCGATGGAATAAGGGGACGGTATTCGACATCTTCCCACTTCCCTACGGGGTGAATCTTCCCATCTATAGCAGGTATTACCACGTCTTTACCATTATTATCCACACCAAGTAATCCCTTAGCGGATGGATACTTATATTGGAGTACCTCTAAGCTAAGATCCCCATCTGTACTAATTAAGGGAAACTTAGATACCTCCTCCCCACTTCTAACCTCCACATACAATGCCATCATACATCCGTATCACTTCAACCCAAAATAAGAAAAACCAGGTCACTTCCAATTTTAATTTACCATACGCAGATTCAAATTCGTAATGCAAAACTACTAGTTTAAGCTACATCGACCTATCAAAAAACAAATACATACAATCACACGGTCAAACTCAGTTATCCTAGCTCTCGTGACAATTCTGCATTACTAGCCAGATCGATTATACATTCACAAATCTTAAAATGCAATATGAAACCGCATGCACGAAATACATCAGTGTATCATGAGAACAATATACTCAAATCCGCCTCTAGTCCGGTCGTCTGCAGCATCCCATCCTCGTCGCCAGTTGTAAAGGAGGATGCTGGGGGGTAAGGGTGATTGTAAGGGGGTGCTGGGGATTAGGGCGATAGTGAAGGGGTGTGGGTCCCCACAGGTCTCGCACCGGACTAGGGCTCTCACGCAGACTCACGCTGACTAAAGACCAGTCCTCACACCAATATCCAGGGACGGTGACGACGCTGCCGGGGGAAGCAGAGAAGTGCCGTCACGCGCACTGAAGCACGGACGCCCCCTTTTGTTCTCTGCTATATAGTATATCGCCGTACGCACCCCTCACAATACCATTGACTTTGATACGATTCCTTCACCCGATAGCCCCCACGTCACCATCACGATTGTTACGTAATGATGATACCATTGACTTTGGCGTGATTCCTTCACCGACGCGATGGCTTCCCAGATATGAGGTAAGAGTTCTGTCAGTAACACTGGAAGATGCAAGATGATGTGCTTACCACTACCCCGCATCCCCTTCAAAGGGATAGTCTACCCTGAAATTAAGTTGGTTTCAATTTATTCAGGCAGAAATATACAAGAAACTTATCGGTGAAGGTTTGACGAAAATTCGTTAAAGGATGAGAAAGTTATGATTGCTTGTGACGCCACGTGCGAGATGCTCCCCCATATGAGGTGTGTTGTATGATTCCATAAATTGTTTTGTTTTTTGACAACGAAATACATTTTCATATATATACATGTACTTGTGTAAAAACGTGTTTATAATGATGTATGAAATGGACAGGTAAAATGAGGCATATCTTTTGAGAAAATGGACAGTTTAAAAAAAATGTGCTTAACATAAAACGGGTGAGCTCCTCGTACGTGACGTCACAAAATAAACAGTTAAAGAGATCATAACTTTCTTATCCTTCGACGGCTTTTCATAACGTTTTTCCAATTCTCCTGAAAAGGTTCGTCAAGCTATGAATGTGAGATTTCACACACGTTATTGTAAGGGTATTTCTGCCTAGTTTCAACACTTTTGCAAAAAGGCTATACTGTGTGAACGAATGGAAAACATCGTCGAGGCGTATAGGGGGTATTCTTGATTGGGCCTGAGTTGATCATCTCAATTTATTGATATGTTCTGTTTCGGGTATTTTTGTTCCAGTGTCAAATGACTTGATCATTTATAGGTATCTGAGTCTTGTTCGTGATGATCTGTGTGGCGAAATACACCTATGTAAATACTGTATAAATATTTTACTGTTATCACTGTCTCCTATCTTATCAAATTTAGAAAAAGATACATGTATGAGCAAACAATAAGTCATGTTACCGACATATAACGGATGATATAAAACTTCCGTCAGTGTTTAGTTTTTCAGTTAAATTTTCAATATCATGTCAACATTTCAAATGTCTGTCTTCATCTTCTGAATATGTCAGCGATATCAATATCAGCACTTTCTGGTCTCCTCCTAAGATACTGGCATTTTGCGAGATCCTTTGTCAGCTCAGAAATGTCCAACGTTCGCGAGTTCGATCTATAGAACCTGTTAGACCCAGCCCTCTCTGCGTCCTTTCGCGGCGTTCCTTTCTCACCGACGTCCTCTTTAGATTTAGCAACTTCTTTGGAGTTGGTTTTTGGATTTTTGTCTGCATCGTTGACGGTTTCGTCGTGCTCGACCCACGCCGGTCTACGCGGTCGTAGCCGGAGGACCCGGCCTCCTGGTAGGCGATATCGCCCCGTGACGGCGTGAGGCGACTGTACGGACAGGGCCCGCGTCCACGCGTCCGCTGCTGAGGATTCCTTCTTAGTATCTGGTTTCACCGACGGTGGCGCATTCATCGACATCACCCCCGCTGCAGCCATCTTCAAGGAAGGTTTGAACTTCGCGGTAGACGTGGGACTCCTAGAAGTGATCTCTGTCGCGGACGGGGCGATCTTTGCAGTCCTGGCGCCAGCTGTATGAGGCCTACCGTGTGTAGACTTCCCAGAGCGGTCAGATCTCTTGGCCTGTCTGTTCGGGGAAGCTGTCCCGCTCCGCCGGCTGCCCGACCTAGAAGACGACGTGGCCATTTCAGCCAACGCATGGAACTCCTTCAGGGATTTAGGCTGCATGAGATAGTCTAGCTCGTCCGCGGGCAGGTCCTTCAGCTGGTTCATAGTCCGAGCAGATTTCTGAGGAATAGCCAGCCGTAGGTGGTCTGGGGATAGCGCAATCATCGTGGTTTTCTTGAGAGATGTCACCGGCTTCTTCTGCCCTCGTGGTCGAGCGAGCTCGTCGAGGCGACTCAGGCTCGCAGACCGACTCGTCTTCAACTGGACGCCCACTGGAGCCACTCCCTTTTCCGACGCGGTCCGAGAAACCGGACTCGACTTGGGACGATCGCGAAGAATTGGTCCTCGTGAATAGAAATCCCACTCATTCGTTACCCCCTTTTCATTGTCATCGTCGGAATCATTCTCGGCGTCTCTCGAGAAGTTATACTTCTGCCTTAGTGCTTGGATTTTTATTTCTAGGCTCGATTTTTCTCGTTGTATTAACTCCTTAGCAACCGATCTATCCAAGAAGCGAACGCGTTTCTTTGTCACCTTGTCGCCTCGCCAGCCAGCCCTGTCCGCCTCACTAGTCTTCAAAGTAGAACTTGTTGAAGTCATCCTTTCTTTTCCTCTTTTTATTATCCCCACTAGCCCTGCAACTACAAATTGGACGTCCATTCTGGATCCTGCATGAGTATTATTTCATATCCGCGACTTCGGGTGGTTGTGCGTTTTGTATCCCATGCAAAAACATCGACTTTTCCTTGCAACGTATCGTTTGTATTGCTAAAATAAAAACTAAAATAGGTTCATAGAACCAGATGTCAATGCACACAATCAGCTATAGCAGGTTCCATGGAGAACTATCATTTGTTTTGTTATCACACTTGGTTAATCCCAGGTCGGGGTATGCAGAAGTCTCAGCCCGCTTTCTATTGTTCCAAACGCTGTTAAATATTCCAATGCTTCTTCGTAAACAAAATAGAGTGACACGAATACTGCACTAGATATTCCACACGGTGAAGAAAAATGATAATCCCGACCTAAATGATCATGATGATGCGCTTAACTCATGTCGATTGGAGACTTCTTTGATATCAAAATCTTTGAAGGATACATCCTGTTATGTTCTTATGTTATGAGTTCTTGTGTGGACAACATAATAATGAGATAATCTGCACAGAGATCTTAAGTAGTGTCTGGTTTAATAAACGCCATGTTTGAACTCTCTCGCGCATGCGTACAAGGTGCCTTGAAGCTACAGCCTGTAGTCTTCATTCAATACTTAACATTCCTCCCCCTTTAATTGGGAGCACGCTCTGCTAAATTATACTGCTCTAAAATTAGCCATTTACACTACCAAAGTAATGCATGTTAAAACAAGAACACTGCATGCAAATTACAATTATCCTTATGTAGCTATTGTAATAGGCAAAACCTTACATAACAATTTATTTGGTTAAATCATCAAAACCATTTTAACCTTGTGGCTATTTACAAATAACTTCTCATTTTGTTACACCGGTAAACTATCAATTGGCTGGAGTTTACATATTCTGTTTTCTCATATGGCTGTAATTGTAATGTTATCCTCTAACACAACTATTCTGTAACCACTTTAAATTCAATTGCAAGCTTCACACTTATATTGAAGTTTCAAGCTGAGCAATTCTTACAAAACCTTAATTCAGCTGTAGCAAATTAAACCGTTAATATGCACTTTATCATGCTATAAAATGAATTTGCCTAATTATTGTACCTTCATCAAATGAGTATACACTTCTTCAATTAATAGTGATCACAACTCATATAATGTGGCTGTAATTCTATACCTTGACTGACAATTGTAACCAATCTCAGACTTATGTATAATTCAGTGCAACAGTTGTTTCCTATTCATTTAACTCTAATAAACAAGCTTCAACAATATAACACTTTGTGAATGTGTCATTCTTAGTGTCCTTCTCAACCGATTAAACTGTATTTCTATCTGCCTGTGTAAAACTTAATCCTATTGTCTATCTTCCACTCAATTGTAAGTTTTACTTAAAGACACTTGTCTAATCTGTTAAATGCATACCTAATGTATTTCCTTCTTTCTTCTTTTTTTTTTTTTTTTTTTTTTTTTTAAAACTAAATACATGTATACCAATGAACATGAATTACTATTCAGTCATGTAGTAATTCACTTACAACTCATAATTGTTAATCTTAATTCAGTTACCATTGTATACTTGTAACACTGCTTACGTAATCACTTTTTTCTTTAAACCATACAGCCTTTAACTTGGCTGTGTATCCAATATAACACTATCAACCAATTATGACTTTTGCCTAAAATCTCATGTTTTCCTATATAACTATCAATAGGTAGTTGTTTATGTGTTTGCATTTTAATGATACACAATGAAATCCTTGAACTTTGAGGGTGTCGTTGACTTCCGAGTTGACACTCTCCTCCCTGACATGACATTCTCAGGATTTACTATGTCTGGAGCAACAGCTCCTCTAGAGTCATTCAATGACTCTGATTGGGCAGGTTCTGATATTATTGCAGTATCAGTGCTAGATTGTTCAGTATTTGAGCTCAGGGGTTCACTAGTTGTAGGTACCGCTATAGGATTTTCTATTTGGCTTGGATACCGTGCCTGTCGAGTCAAAATCTCTGGTTGTGGATTGGTATCCTGATGCAGCATTTCTTGTCTGGAACGATCATCTTCACCCGATGGAGTGTAATGTCGTATGTGATCCACGTGGCGGCGTACCTCTCTACCATCCTGTAGCTCTATTATGTACATGACCTCATTGAGTGTTTCGGTCACTTTCCCTCTGAGCCATGTAGGTCCTGCTGCAAAGTTCTTTACCAGGACAGTGTCATTTAACCTGAACTGTCTCATCTTCGAGTGCTTGTCTGCTGATCGTTTCATTGCAGATTGTTGTTTCTGAACAGACTTGTGCAGGTTTGGACGGACATGGTCCATTCTACTTCTGATCCTCCTTTTGAACATCAGTTCACTTGGGGTTTTCATGGTAGTTCCTTGAGGAGTTATCCGATAGGTCATCAGAAAAACCTGGATGCGCATCTCCAAAGATGTTCCACTGGTTTTCTTCACTCCACATTTCACAGTTTGTACAGCTCTCTCAGCCAGGCCATTGCTGGCAGGGTGTTTGGGAGCTGTCTGAACATGCTCTACATTGTTGCTGAACAGGAAGCTTGTGAATTCTTCCGAGACAAACTGGGTGCCGTTGTCACTTACGACCGTCTCTGGAATACCATATGTTGCGAAGAGGCGTCGCATGGCAGTGACTGTGGCAGCTGCAGTGGCATTGGCTACTCTGACAGCTTCTATCCACTTGGTATAGGCGTCAACAACAATCAGCACGTTCTGGTTATCGATGTAGGCATAATCGATGTGAATCCTACTCCAGGGTCGTTCTGGGAATTCCCATGGGTGTATTGGTGCAGGCGGTGGGCTGCGTTGGTGCTCCTGACAGGTTGGGCAGGTCTTCACCTTCTCCTCCAAATTCTTGTCAATGCCTGGCCACCATACATAGGATCTTGCTAGTGCTTTCATCTTGACAATGCCTGGATGAGTCCCATGAAGCTCATCAATGATCCTTTGTCTCATTTCCTGGTTGTCTGGAATGACCACTCTATGTCCCCAAAGTACTATGTCGTCCTCAATTGACAGTTCTTCTTTCTTTTGAGCATAGACTTTGAGCTCTGGTGGAACGTTCTTGGGGTTTGGCCATCCATTCATGATGTTTGCCATCACTCTTGAGAGAACAGGATCTCTTTTGGTACATCTCTTGACCTCATCTGCTTCTACGGGTCTAGTGTCAATATCAAGCATATTGATTTGAACTGGAAGCTGCTCATCCAAGTCTGAAAGGCTCTGGTGCGACCACACTGTTTGATCATCTGTCAAGGGTAGGCGTGACAGGGCGTCAGCATTCTGGTGCTGTTTACCTTCCTTGTGCATGATGTCGTACTCGTATGCTGATAGGATCATGTGCCATCTGGCTAACCGTGCAGAGGCCATCGGACTTGCGGGCTTACTGTCACCGAATATTCCTAACAGCGGCTTGTGGTCTGTTACGATCGTAAATCGTCGTCCGTACAAGTACTTATGAAATTTCTTGAGACCGAAAATGATTGAGAGTCCTTCCTTTTCATATTGAGCATAATTTGCTTCACTCTTGGAAAGGGTACGCGAGGCGAAGGAAATGGGCTGCTCTAGACCGTCTGGTCCAACATGGCTGATGACTACACCTAGACCGTAGGGGCTTGCATCACATTGCAACAATAACGGCTTGCTTGGGTCATAGTGCGTCAAAACTGTGTCGCTCTGGACAAGTTCCTTCGATCTCTGGAAGGCTCGTTCTTGGTCTCTTCCCCACCTAAGCTTTGGATCTGGCTTGTTCCGACCTCCACGCTTCTTTGGCTCTGAAGCGTACTCTGCCTTCAACAGTGTTGTGAGTGGGGCAATCTCCTTTGTCAGATTTGGTATGAATTTCCTGTAGTAGCCAAGAAGACCTAGATATGCTTGTAGCTGACTCTGGTTCTGGGGTCTTGGTGTCTTCTTTATGGCTTCGATCTTGTCTGCGAGCGGGCTGATTCCTTGATGGTCCAGCTTGTGGCCCAGGAACTCCACTGAGTCCATCATGAACTCACACTTTTCCCTTTTCAGTCGAAGTCCATTACTCTCAAGACGATGTAGTACAGCTTGCAAGTTGGCTATGTGCTCATCATCTGTCTTCCCGCTTACGATAATATCGTCAAGGTAGGGGCGACACATTGGTATGTCAGCTAGAAGAGATTCCATAACTCTCTGAAAGAGGGCTGGGGCTGTTGCGATGCCAAAGGGCAACCTGGTATACTGAAAAAGACCTCTATGCGTATTGATCGTGGTGTACCTCCTTGCCATTTCATCCAACTCTATCTGATGATAAGCATGCGACAAGTCGAGCTTGCTAAATCGCTTACCTCCACCCAAGTCCTGGAGCATATCCTGGAGCGAAGGGATTGGATAGTGTTCGACTTGAAGTGCCTTATTGGCCGTCAGTTTGTAATTGCCACAGATGCGGACTTTCCCGTTTGGCTTCTTCACCACCACTATCGGACAGGCGTAATCAGCATACTTGACCGGTTCAAGTACACCTTGGTCCAACAGCTCATCAATGGCTTCGTCGATTTTCTGACGCATTGCATAAGGGACTGGTGCAGCTTTGAAGAACGGCGCTTTGTCTCCAACTTCCTGAGGATGCACCTTTGCTTTATAACCTTCCAGTTTACCAACTCTTGTACAGTCAAACACTTGCTTGTGTTGTGTTAGCACATCTTGTAAGGTAGCTTGTACCTTGTGTACAGCTTCTGTGGCGTTGGAAACATCCAATGAAAGGTTAAGGCGATTCTGCAAGAATCCATCAGGTGCTGCTTGCATCCAGTCTCTGCCAAGTAATGCAACGCCTTTCTCGACAACAAGAAGGGGCAACTTCTTTGGTGGTTGGTTGTCAACGAACTGGACTTCTACCATTGCTTCCCCAACGACTGGTACTGTAGAGCCTGTGTATGTTCTCAAGGAAACGTTGGTTTGCTTCATATCAGCATGGTGTCCCAGTTTCTTGAATTCTTGCTGCGACATCATCGTCCAGGGGCTTCCTGTGTCAATTTCTAAGTCAACTTGGATTCCATTTAACTTTAGGCTTGCTTGAAATGGTTCACTGTACCTTGCCATCTTATTTACAGTTCCATCCCTGATGTGTCTGAGTTCACTATCTGGCAGATCTTCGTTCTCATCACCATCCAGGTGGTGTGCCGCTTTCTTCCTAGATCTGTACTGCTTGATCTTCTCACACTGGCTTCGAGTATGACCCATGGCGGAACATAGAAAGCATTTTTCATTCTTGAATCTGCATGCTGACGGGGCGTGGTCACCGGAACCACATCTCCAACATCTTGAGGCAGGGACTCCTTGTTTATCTTGTTTCTTAAAGCTGGGCTTTCCTTTCGTGTCCTGCTTCTGTTTGTGATGCATTTTCTGATGCGATGAAGAAGACACGTTTGGTTTATGCTGGCTTCTGCCTTGCAGTTTCTGAACTGTAGGTGACTCGGTCCCTTTGCTCAATACTTTGAGCTTTTCAACATCCTGGTTTGCAACCTCCATGGCTGTGGCGGTTTCCAGTGCATGCTTGAAAGTTAGTGATGGGTCACTTAACAGTTTTCGTTGAATTGTGACATCTCGGCAACCTACAACCAAGCGATCCCTGATCATGTTGTCCAATTCTTTAAAGTTGCATCCTTCACTTAACTGGCGCAAATTTGCAACAAATTGCGGTATGGACTGATCTTGTTTTTGGATGCACATGTAAAATCTGTATCGCTGCACTATCTCTGTAGGCTTCGGTGCGAAGTGTGATTTCAGCGTGTCTTTACATACTGTGTATGTTTGATCTGTAGGTTTATTTGGCTGCAAGAGAGCGCGCAGGGTGTGGTAGCTCTTGCTCCCTAAATTCGTCAAAAATATTGCTCTCTTTTTTCCCTCATCCTGTATACTGTTAGCGTCAAACCATGCTTCTAACAGTTCTAGCCACTCATCAAAATTGTACCCATCTCCCAATTTGGGAACATTACCAATATGATGGCTTGCCATACTTCTGAGTTTTGGTATTGTACAAATTCAAACTACTTGACTGTGACTGTGCATATAAAGAACAAAGCTTATTTGCTCATAAAGTACAATGGGCGTCAGTACACTCAAAGCTAGATATACAAGCATCAACTGCATGTGTACACACAAAGTACATGTAGCTTGGACTAGCTGTAGTCCAATACTGTATCAACAATGAAAACTCTTCATGAGGGGCTACACTAAACTATAGTACAGTGTAAGGCTGTAACTATTCAACAGAATAGCAACAAAAGGGGTTTGGTCCTACCTGTATAGATCTGTTCCTAATTACGAAGTCTTGGACCAACTCAGACCTATCTTATCCTAGAACTGCTTGGACCTGGACCTGCAATTTGGTCCTATCAGTATTAAGATTTGGTCCTCTTTACTTGCTAGGCTTACACCTGTAACTCCTTGAGCTGGTCTTATACCTGCTTAGGCTTGGACTTGCATATGGTCCTGTAATTGCTTAGACCTAGTCCTACTTGGTTAGGCTTGGACCAGCTATGTGGTCTTATAACTGCTTAGACCTGGTCCTACTGGCTTAAACTTGGCTTAGTTTATCTCGGGCCTGGTCCTGTGAAGGTCTAGGGCTATCTAAACGACCTACTTGAACCAATACAAGAACAGTGTATGCTGTTACACTGCAGCAATCAACGAAGCGAGTAATGTATAATCATATGGCACATTACTTACAATGACATTGATCCGTGGCTTGGAACTCTCGATAGTCTGGGACCATTACTTAGTCTTAGACTATCAAGACCTGGACCTATTAAGGTTAGAACCTAATGAGTATCATGCATAAATTCACCTGTACTTTAGGTCTGCTATTTATATAGACCACACACATCTACAACATTAATAAATTTCGCAAACTGGACCTGGACTAACTTTAGTCCTTCTTGCATTCATCAACTTAGAGTACAGTTCATAAGTCCAAATGATTAAAGTCTTTGTCCATATGTTTGTGTCTTTATTTATTTCATTGGGCTTGGGCTTGGGCTTGCTGATAGGCTGGGCGCTACAACTTCGTCCTTTCTTGTCGACTTGGAACTGGACTTGTTGCTTGGCTGGGCTTGGCTGAAACCCGATGCTGGATCCTCCGCTTGATCCTAGGCTTGTGTACAAAATTCACACTGTCACTTGCTGCTCGGTTTGCTGGCGTGAAGACTTCGGCGTGAAGTCGGCTCCAATAAAGTAAAGATGTAGAACATCAACGACAGGCGGGGCTATTCATGAGCTGCAGACGCGTCTTAGACTTTCTAGTCTAGGTCTCAACAACATGAACAAGGGCTAGGCATGAACGGCGTGAGGCTTCTGCGAAGCGTCCATTTAATGATTTAGCTTCTCTCACCCGTCATAATTTTGTTGGCGTGAAAATCATTAACTTCGAGGTATCAGCGAAGCGTCCTTAAACTTAGGCCCCGTTTAGGCTGGTCTAGACTTGGCTTAGTCTAGAAACTATGCATCGATTACCATCGATATGTCAGTGGGAGGCTACAGCAAAGCGTTCATATTAAAACGAGCCTCTCTCACTTCACAAGTATGATAATTAGCCCTTTTCTTTTACAGCAAAGCGTCTTTTGAATTTGAGTGACTTTAACTGGCGTTATTCACTTACTCATGCACGTACGGCATAGCGTCCATTTCGTAAACGTGCGAACTATCGATGCAATGGCTGAGGCTTGGTTCTGGCACTGTGCTGTTTATACCAGATCTCCGTGACTGGGCTTGCGGCTGCGAGTGCTCCATCCACAGTGGACGTGCGTAATACTGCTGGCTTGCAGTGTGTTTACCATTGCATTGCGTTCTCTGTGCGGGCTGTGGTGTTGACCGTGTGTGCTAAGCTATGGCTGCTCAGCGGCTGATGATCCAATGTCCGCGGTCAACTTCCAAAGTTGTCCGAAGTGCAGTTTAGTCACTGGACAGAAATTCCTAATTAATCTCATTTTGATGTATCCCATCCTCGTCGCCAAAATGTTATGTTCTTATGTTATGAGTTCTTGTGTGGACAACATAATAATGAGATAATCTGCACAGAGATCTTAAGTAGTGTCTGGTTTAATAAACGCCATGTTTGAACTCTCTCGCGCATGCGTACAAGGTGCCTTGAAGCTACAGCCTGTAGTCTTCATTCAATACTTAACACATCCTATCTCGTCGAGCTGTTGGCTAATTGAAATTCAACTACGTGTGAGTCTTTGTTTATGTAGCCAAGTAAACAATCAAATTACAGAATGATATCTACGGGCTTAATGATTATCTCAAGAGCGCCAAAGTCCCCGTAGTTTGATCATCATAGGTCAATGGTTTAATTAATGTTGTTGACAGAGTCATGCGGGGTCGATTAGCGAATGGAATTATCATTAAGCAAACGGGTTCTCGATGAAATACAGGTCTAGCATGCTGGAGAGTCACAACAGATGAGAGACAAAGATCGTTCGGGAGATTACAATCCTCTTGAAGAACAGTAATTATCTGACATCTCATCTCAATCGCAGATATGGACAACATTAGGTAGTCATTAGTTGCGTTTGAAAGTATGGTGTAGTCAAGGCTTCACAGAATTCATGCACGCAAATCATTCCAGAACAGGATTCATTGTTGCTTTCGCGTTTCTCCAATATCTCCATTAATCATGATTCCGTAATGTGATAGAAAACATCCGTATACCAGCCGTGTCTAAATTCATATGTGTAAATAATAGTTTCTGGAAGGTTTCGTGTGCAAACAACGGAGTATCGAAAAGACGTTTGTTTCAGCTTACGCGTATAACTCTCGATCGCAAAAGTGTTTTTTCGCGATTATCAAAATCTTGTCAGCCTGTTATCCGAATGTTGCAATCAGGGTGGCATCACCTTCTGTTTGAGACTAATGGTACGGAGACAGAACACCAACAAGTCATCAGCTTTCCTTTGATGCCGTCTTTCATCGCTGTGCAAGTTCCTTCGGGCAACGTCTTAAGACTCTGGTTTTGAGTTGGTGATAAGTCACCCACATCAATGCCACTGTTTGCTAACAACCCTACAATCCCACAACGCCGAGTACGACATTTACACCCGCGGGCTTTTCCAGTTGCTTCTGAAGTGTTTTCAAGATAGATACCAGTAGATAATGATGCAGACTAGATGGCACGGGTGATTCCAGTTTAATACAGTTCACTTGAAGAATACAAGCTGACAGACCAGCCAAATATCTTTGCTAGAAAATTGGTGTTTTTGTTCAGAGGGGGAACTTAAAAGTGACGAAAGCATTCGGCGCTCTCGAGTGAGCGTTGAGGTTTGGTTCCATTGCATGACTGTGTGTTTTGGGATGTTGTTTCTTCCCTGTTGACCTTGCGTGGATAGGAGCTAGGAGCATTTGTATTAAATACTACGGGTTGGTAAACATTTCCATCTGGAAAAGTTGCGTCCCAGCACTACCAGATCCTTTTTCTCTTTCTTAAAGTCTCTCTCTCTCTCTCTCTCTCTCTCTCTCTCTCTCTCTGTCTCTCTCTCTCTCTTTCGATGCTATGCCTCCTCTCTGTCTCTCTCTGTCTCTCTCCCTCTCTCTCTCTCTCTCTCTCTCTCTCTCTCTGTCTCTTTCTATCTTTCTCTCTAGATGCTATTCCCTCTCTCTATTTTTTTTTTCTCTCTCTCTCACTGATTGTGTGTGTGTGGGTGTCAGTGTGTCGACCACATGTCTTCTCTTCTTTTTTTTCTAGCCCCTATATCGATTTTCCTTTCTACATATTTTTTCCTCTCTCGGTCCTTTTCTGTATGTTTTGTGTTTGTGTATGTGTTTCTGTGTGTGAGTGTGTGTGTGTGTGTGTGTGTGTGTGTGTGTGTGCGTCGCACACTTTCTCCCTCTCTCCCTCTCTTTCACCCCCCCCCCCTCTCCCCCTCTCTCACTCTCTCCCTCTCTCTCTCTCTCTCACTCTCTCTCTCTCTCTTTCTCTCTCTCATCTTTCTACGCCTCGGTATCTTTCTCTCTGTATGACCTCTCTCTCCCTTCCCTATTGTGCATGTGTGTGTGTGTGTGTGTGTGTGTGTGTGTCTCTCTCTCTCTCTCTCTCTCTCTCTGCCTATCTATTTCATGTATTCATACTCATGTGTGTACAGTGAAGATGTAAGCTGCCCTTTCTCTCAACCCCACATAATGCCATTTTGTTTAATTCTTGTTATCCTTGATGTCACCACCATGCCGCCTTACCCTTCCCCCAATTACCACATTCTCCCACTTCTTAGAGCGTCTCTAAAACGTATTTGATCGATTGAGGGCCGGGAGCCGAAAATAGAAGATCCCAAACGCAAACGGCTTCAAGAAAGGAACTTTCGACTCTGTTGCTACCACCTGTCTGCGAAAACAAGCACTGCTAATTCATCGACAAACAAATCGAATTGTCCCCTCCCCAAATCTGAAGAGGATGGGTTTGTAAGTGATCTCGTATTCTTGTCTAAATGGAGGTCATATTCATAATATATGTGGAAGTTATGTGCAACACAAATTGTTAATAATGTAAACGTAAATGTTCTTCTTCTGTGCCTCGTTGGCATAAATTTGTTCTATATGTTTAGAATCATGTTATGCTCAATGTATGACCTTTTATTGTGTATATGGCTTCTTGGAGAGCCAGTGCTTGTCACTGAAAAGGTAAACCTGTTTAGAGAAAAAAAAATTGAACAACATACAAATAAGAATCATCTTTGATAATTCGCGGTTAATATTTGTTTATGGCATTTAAGCTGAGTAGTCATGCTTAATCTAGCTTTTAATTCTGTTATTTATTGAGTTGTGTAATAACAACATACATGTAGGTGAAGCAACCTTTTACAATTTAACGAGTATGAAGACTCTGATTTATTGTATAACTATTTAAAACCTTGATAAAAGTCTTTAGGTAGGGTTCATTTTCTCTTTTTTCACATACAAACGTACGATGTTAAAGTAAAAAAAACTGAAAAAACAAAAACAAAACATAGTGTTGATGATAAGGGGTAAAAAGTTAGAAATGCTGATATCCTTACTCCTTTGTACAAATTATTTAATTGTGCTCATATTGTTGTTACCTTCTATTGAAAATTCTAGCTTGGGTATAAATGGCAGATACTTCATGTTTCGTTCAAATGCCACTATACGCTAAACGTACATGTATTTTGATAGAAATGATTTTTGTTCTTATTTTTTCATGTTGCCCCATCGTATTTTACTACTCCTATGAGTATGTACCTCAAATGACTATAATTATTCAGCAACACTTGTACCTCAGCAAGTATTACTACTCTGAGATGTGTGGTTTTAACTATGAGTGACATTGATCCCATCATATCTCCAAATGTTAGGTGTGAATATTATTTACCTGCTGAGTTTAAGACAAGATTCCAGAAAAAAGGTCGACGGCAAACTTATTTGCATATGAATGCTCGTAGTCTCGCTAGGAATTTTGACAATGTACAACTGCTGTTAGATTCTCTCGACTGCACATTTTCTGTAGTAGGTGTCAGCGAAACGTGGTTACATAGTAATTCACCTCCTCTGTATGACATTTCTAATTATTCATTGATACGTTCTGGCAGACTAGAGGGTAGAGGAGGAGGGGTAGCTTTTTATGTCAACAACGCTCTGTCATTTAAACTTCGCTCTGATCTCTCTCTTCGTAATGACAGTGCTGAACTACTTTCTATTGAAATTGATTCTTGTCTTTCTGGCAAAAATGATGTAATTTGTATCATATATAGACCCCCAAGCAAGGACAAGAAAATGTTTTTGGACGATCTCGATAACCTCTTACATGACTTGAATCAAGAAAATAAAAACATGCATCTTATGGGGGATTTCAATATTGATTTGCTTTCTGACAATGATATTACTGATAATTTAAATACGTTATTAAATGTTCATGCTATGTTCTCGACAATTACTAAACCAACAAGAATAGATAAAAATACTAGTACCTTAATTGATAATATATTTACCAATGTTTCTGACTACGATATTGAATCAGGTCTTATTTATTCTGAAGTTTCTGATCACTTGCCTATTTTCTTGTTTCTTCCCAGTTATATAAAAAAAAAAGAACCAATAGGAATGCCATTGAAACTCGTATATTCACAGGAGAAAATATAGAAAAGTTTAAAACAGATTTAATGTTGGAAACCTGGAATGATGTTTTCAATAGCAATAACATCGATGTTGCTTATCAAAGGTTCATAGAAACATTAACAAACTATTTGAATGTCAATATACCAAAAGTTCAAATCAAAGCTCGGAAAAATGTACCAAAACATCCTTGGATTACTAAAGGAATCTTAAAATCTATTAAACATAGAAATAGGCTTTATAAAAAAAAGCCTTTGTAATCCTACCGACCTGAAGAAACTGGAATATAGGCAATACAGAAATAAACTAACTCATGTTATACGTACATCCAAAAGAATGTATTACACTAAACAGTTTGTACAGGCTAATGACTCTTCTTCAAAGTGGAAAATAGTAAACGATATTCTGAAAAGGGGTAATGTTTCCCATTCAACTCAGTTTAAACAAGGTGATAGAATTGTAAGTGATCCACATGAAATTGCAAATGGTTTCAATAATTTCTTTGCAAACATAGGTGCCGAACAGGCCTCTAAAGACAAGGGATGTAGTCAAAATTTCAAAGACTCTCTATTTAATCCCTCCGTAAATAGTATATTTTTTAACTCAACAAATGCAGTTGAGATCACGAGGATTGTTGCATCACTTAATTCCAGTCATTCAACTGGACATGACGAGATGAATACACATTTGCTAAAGAATATTATTGGAAGTATAATTAAACCTCTCGTTTACATTTTTAACTTGTCATTATCCTCTGGTAGTTTTCCCTCAATGATGAAAATTTCAAAAGTAATACCCATCTATAAGAAAGGTGATGCTAGCTCATTTACCAATTATCGGCCCATTTCTATACTTTCATGTTTTTCAAAAATATTAGAACGACTCGTTTATGATAGGTTATATACATTTTTGATTGCCAGTAAGTTACTTAATAATGATCAATATGGATTCAGGAAATTTCATTCAACTGAATATGCTATTGTGAAGTTATATGATAGGGTATCATCTGCCTTAACCAATCATGAACATGTCATAGGAGTTTTTATGGATTTAAGTAAGGCATTTGATACCCTTGATCATAGTATACTTTTAAAGAAGCTTTACCATTATGGGATTCGTGGCATACCATTGGATTGGTTCCGTAGTTATCTCTCTTGTAGAAGTCAATATACAACCTTCAATAATGCTAAATCATATATGTCATCAATCACATGTGGTGTGCCGCAGGGCTCTATTTTAGGTCCGCTTTTGATATTCCTAATGTCTCCACCTCATTGCAATATATATTATTTGCGGATGATACCAATATTTTTTGTTCCAATCCAAACTTACAAACTCTTGTTCATATGTTGAATACTGAACTGCCCAAATTATCAAATTGGTTTAAATGTAATAAACTGTCGTTAAATTTGGATAAAACCAACTTCATATATTTTAAAAGTCGTGCTCAGAAAGAAGAAATAAGTATTACATTAAAGATAAATAGCATTTCCATCCAACAAAAGAAAAACACCAAATTCTTAGGAATTCTAATCGATGAGTGCCTCTCTTGGCATGAGCACGTACGTGACCTTTCCCGAAGTTTGTCTCGGTATATTGGTGTAATGTACAAGCTGCGGTCATTTGTCCCGCTTCGTGTTTTGCTTATTATTTACAATTCTTTTATTCATTCTCGCATCTCTTACTGTAACATAGAGTGGGCAAATTGCAAAGCAAATACTGATACTATTTTAAGACTGCAAAAGAGAGCCGTACGGCTCTGTACTGGGTCTGGATACTTTGATCATACTGATCCTTTATTTTCTAGACTAAAAACATTGAAAATTACTGATATTCATTTCATGCAAATTGCAGTGTTCATGTACCGCTTAAACAAAAACGAATTGCCTGTATCATTTTGTGACGATTTCACTTTAAATAGAGACATTCATAACTATCCAATTAGACATTCTTCTGATTTTCATTTGTTTACACCAAGAACTGCTTCAGCACATAAATCAATTAGATATGAAGGACCTGACATTTGGAATGTATTACCATCTCATATACGAAATTGTAGCACTATTATATCATTTAAAAGGAATATGAAAGAATTACTCCTCTCCAAATATTCATCATAATAGCTTTTGAGGTACACTTAAGTGTTTATGTCCTTTTATGACAGGGTAAGGAGGTATAGTACGATATAAGGGCACGATTAACATTTTTTTTCTTATTTTATTTGTTTTTATTTCTGTCGATTAAACGAAATCATGAATGTTTTATTTCAAGCCATGTTTTACGAAACGAATTTATTACCTACTATGTTATTCTAGGGACTCTGCGCTTCAAACATTTATGTTTATGCTTTATTCCTACTATGTATTCTATTTTGATGTAATACGCTGTTCTTGTCAATGTGATTGTTTATTATGCATGGTGAAATAAATAAACAAACAAACAAACAATTCAGAGGTAGCATTCAGAAGACTTTATACATATATAATCCCTTCCTTCACTTTGATCTTTGATAGGGCCTATTCACTCAATGTTGAATATCAGGCTATTATGCAACATCAGTTACTATTCATAAGCAGAGATCCAATCAACCATGATCATTCTGAGCCTGCATTCCCACTCCCGTCCCCTCCTCGCTCTCTCTCTCTCTCTTTCTCTCTTTCTCTCTCTCTCTCTCTCTTTCTCTCTCTCTTTCTTTCTCTCTCTCTTTCTCTCTCTCTCACATATATTTTTAAAATAACCACACACAAAACTGAAGAAAAAAAAAAACATCTGAAAATAAATTATTTGTCGATTCTAGTGGGTAAATCGAGGGCGGGTCATAACGTGCGCACTATTTACCATCTACTCTATGACTAAAAACAACAATCAATCAAGATATGGATGAACATCATGTTCAAAGTCTGCTTCCCACTACACTCCGTGTCATGTGGTATGAACGTCTAATTCAATATCAAGAAGAATAGTGTGATATTAATACAAGGCCCCGTCTTATAAAGAGTTGCGATTGATCTGAATCGATCGCAAGTTTAATCCCCTATCTTTAATGTATGAGTGACATCGATTACGATTAGATCGATTGACATCAATCGTAATTCAAGTTACGATCAATCGCAAATCTTTATAAGCCATAGCCCAGGTGTCACTCTTTACACAACCACCCTTTAAGTGCACTCTGAACGCATTTATTCTTTGCACCTCTCTCTCTCTCTCTCTCTCTCTCTCTCTCTCTCTCTCTCTCATTTCCATAATATGTTATTATTGTACTTACTCTTATAATACAGATTCCACGTTCTCGTACTTTTCTCCTTTTTAAATTTATTCATATTTCTCAATATTGATATTGCTTTATGTATTTTATATTTTGACTGCAATAAAATTATACTTGAAATATGAAAGACACGATGGCATATACATATATATTTGCAACTTTAACTGTACTCAGTTATTCCGTAAAACTACCTCCAATCATTTAAAACCTTGTGCTTTTGCTTGAGGACATCCATCATCATTTAATTCTGCCTATTTCCGTTTGTTTTCCTTTGTGAAAATCGACCTAAATTTAATATATGCAAACAGCGGCAATCGAGCTCCGTTTCGCATACACAAGAGAGAGCAAGCATAACGTAAAAAGCGCACCGGTTTTTTTTTTATAGATATTTGCAAATTTAACTGTACTCAGTTATTCTGTAAAACTACCTCCGATCATTTAAAACCTTGTGCTTTCGCTTGACGAAATCCATCATCATTTAATTTTACCTATTTACCTATTTGTTTCCTTTGTGAAAATCGACCTAAATTTGATATAAGCAAACAACAGCAATCGAGCTCCTTTTCGCATACACAAAAGAGAGAAAGTATATGTAAAAAGAGCACCGTTTTCATTTTCTCCCGTCTTAATTATATATCCATTACCAGACCGCAAGGGATTCGATGCTCTTGACATTCTTGATGTCGATCACGGAATGCACGTTGAAGATCTAAGTGATCTATTTGCCCTATCCAAATAAGAAACATATACGTTGTCCTGTCATTAGCGCGGAAGTGGCGAGGTTATGCGATTCTAATGAATGACTTCAAGAAACCAATAATCAACTCACAACGGAGCAGGTCAATTTTTCCATCACCATCCGTCTTGATCAAATTGTATTATTAGTTCGGGCTTCTTTTTTACCGACTTGTATCGGAGTGCGTTATTTAGTATTACACAGAAGGTATTGCATCATTGCATTTTGGTTTGGTTTGTAATTAACTGTGGTCCTGGCTATTAAAGAAAAATAGGTGAATGAGATGAGGTTTGCTCTTTACTTTCGATGGACGACTTGATTGACATCTGGATCAAAGCTTAAGAAAATGGTATTTTGAAAGGTCTTAGTATTGTGATGATAACCAATACTACAGCGTCATAGCATCATCTTTATGATTAGAATGCAGGAATTTGAGCGAATGTTATCTGAAGCATATTGCTGTTGATGTTGATGATGATGATGATGATGATGATGATGGTAACCTGTGATACTGAAAGATAGCAAAGATATAGACTATGGACGAGTTGGATTTCTAATTATTTTTACCATTTAAATGGTATTCATTTTGCTGTTACAATGGAATGTTTTTTTTTTTTTTTTTAGTTTTGACTTCACTTTTTAACAAGGCTTTAAATGGCTTTAATGATCTAATCTGCGTTGTGAAAACCTTCTTTTAAATCAATAAGGCAGTATCCTATATCACATTTCATAATGCTCCAAGGTAACAGGGAAGTACCGGAAAAGTGTTCCCCTTCTTCATATACATGTACATGAATTTAACATTTGACGGACACACAAAAGTGTCATGCAATAGTCATACTATATAGTATAATGCCACCATAATGTTTCTATAAACCCACTAGAGGGGGTAACATCTATAATTTGCATATAGTTTGCTTTGTGGACAGAAACAAACATGAATTTTTAATCATCCATTCCTCGATGAACTTCTCACTTTCGACACGTTAATATTTATGTACTCCATGAAAAACTAGTTTATTTTCAAAATATTTGAATTTGAATGCACAATAAAAAAAACATCTGCCAATCGACTCATATAAACATATCCAGTTTACAAAGCTACCACGCCACATTTATTAAGATTATTCATCATCATCACTATCATTATCATCATCATCATCATCATCATCATCATTATCATCAGGCATTGTTCAACCATTGTTGGATGAAGCCCTCTTCAATCAGTTTCCATTCACTTCTATTTGCTGTCATTCTGTTCCATGTTGCTGTGTTTGTGTATGTTGATATTTCGTCTCTCCGCCTTCTCTTTTGTCGACCCCTTCTTCGCTTTCCTGTTCTTGGTGGTCATTCTGTGAGTTTCTTGTTCCATCTGCTGTCTTGTGTTCTATATAAGTGTCCTGCCCATTTCCATTTCCTCTCTTTAATTCTTACGATAATATCTTTGATCTTGTTAAGATCGTGTGGTTTTTAACATGAATACATTTCTCATCTTATGATAACAGATATACGATATTATCAACATAACGGAAGATTGTAAGGTATCATTGATGTTAGCTTCAACTGTCATTTCGCATTATGACGCTGAGCCTGAGAGGCTATTAAACTACCAAGGTGTATGCATTATTTCAATTATTTTTCACTTAATCAACTTCAATATTTCACAAACTTTATATATTATGCTGATGCTACGGTTCGTACAATGTTGCGAAACGATAAGTGTTTTTTTTTTTCTCTGAAATAGATAGGCCTGTTTAGTAAAGCCAATTGAAATACGGGCCAAATTTAAGAGGGAGATGCTGAAAAGATTATAAATGGAAAATTTGAAACTTTCATTCTTCACCAACACCAACTAATGACTGTAATCTTACAGGCCTGTAACCAACCATTTAAGAAATATTCTAAGAATGTATTTTGTGGGGAACTTGGTTATGAGCGAGGGGAAAACATTTGATTTTCCGTTCCATAAACCTAGGCCTATTCATTCTTTAATCCCGAAGTAAGAACAAGAACCACGCGAAATGTAACAAATGAACTAGCGCAAAAAAAGTCACACCTCCCTGTTAGATAACCCCCCCCCCCCCCCCCCCCCCCCGTTACCCCCTAAAAAACAAGATAAAAACTGGTGGTAGTCTGCAGCCACAAACTCAATTAAGATTATGTGCCTCAAATTTGGTGTCTTAAGAGATCAGACTACTAGCTGACATACATTGATTGATTTTTTTTTTTTTTTTTTTTTTTTTGGGGGGGGGGGGGGGGGTAAGTATCTCACACAATTGTGGTGTTTATCCTGATTCAGTCTTCTAAGTCAGAGTAGTAAGATTCACAAAATGGGTTATCACAAAATTAATTCAGTTTTGCCTTGATAGCTAGACTAGCAACTGCACCATCAGCTGACACGGAGCGTGATACGTATGCGATCGACCGCGAGCGCGAGGCTGTAAAATTGTGCTACGTATGTGTATTGCAATAAGCACTTTGCCTGTCAACCCTGCCATCGACGTGTACTTGACTATATATTATAACTGTAACCATTAATAATTTATTCCGATGGCTGAACCCTTAACCGAGGCAGGAACGTCTTTTTCACCATGGGTAAGTATTGTCATTTTGATGATGATAAATTATCAGTTCATAAGGGACACAGGAGTGTTCAATTTAACACAGCTGTTTGTGCACCGCTATACTGCTGACTAAGCCAGCGGAACGCCATGGTGCTACTTCGGGGCTCCAGCCGTCTACGACTACGTCCCAAATTCGACGTACTAGTCTAGTAGTTACTATCCGAATAGTAACTTATCAATAGTCCAGATCGAGACATTTTACATTTTCATAATGAATCTGTATGGAATGATAAAGATTTTTTTTTAATTCTAGGTCTTATTATGTCATGGTAAATTGGGACAAAATTGATTTTTTTTTTTTGCACTTCCAGCAATCATGGCAATGTTCCTGTTTAGTGTTAGACCAAAAAATCAGTCTCTGTAGTACAGAGACTGATTTTTCGGTCTAACACTAAACAGGAACATTACCATGATTGCTGGAAGTGCACTGTAGGTAGGACGGTCGTTAGATCTGCTGAGATTGCATCTGACTCCTATGTCCAAAAAAAAGAATGCCCCGAATGAGACGGTTATTCCTGTCTATGTTCCCGAAAAATCAATCTCTGGACGGTAGGACGTTGGATCCGCTGATAATGCATCTGGCTCCTATATTCGGGGGTATGGCCATTTCAACTTAACTTTGGTTAAAGAATGTCCGGAATGAGATGGTTATTCCTGTCTTTGTTCCTGTAGATGTGGAGGACAGACTAGAAGGAAGGGGGGGGGGGGCAAAGAAAGAAGGAGGAACTTTAGATGGAACAAATAGACAGAAGGAAGATCAGTGAGCACGAAAGAGAAGGCAAATGTGTCCAATTCCTATCATGTTTGTTTTGATATATTCTTCTGTAACTCCAGGTTGGTCTGATCTTTGTCTTCAACCTGATTGTGGGCACTGGTGCCCTGACGATGCCCAAGGCTTTCCAGGCGGCTGGTTGGTTAATAAGCCTCATCATCATCATCTTCCTCGCCCTTGTCAGGTATGGGTATACATGTAGTAGGCAGCATGAAAGAGGAACAGTTGTGGGAAACATGATCAACTCTTTGTTTGTCGTAGCATGTATTTTGTCACTGCATGAGCCAAGGAGCAGCATTTTATCTGGCACAGGAAATTTGAAGATACATGTTTGTAGCACTAAGGATGGTCTATTTTCATCATTAGTCAGATTATCAGAGGGAAAATACATCATGGGGGTTCAGTGTGACTTTGAATCCAAAATGCACAAATAAAAAACACATTTGATAAAATGCTATGAAGTAGGGTATTAAAGTACAGAATGGTTCAGTGTGTGTGCTGGTTTCATTCCATTTCCGGCTCAAAAAGTCTTCACAAAGTGAACCACAGGTAAAAGCATTCACATAGCATACAATGTACAATTGTGCGGCTTTATACTGTACCCTTGAGTTTTTACATCTTTATAAAAGTTGTTGGTGCAATACTACCTGTATACTACAGCTCAAAGGAATTGGCATAGGGAAAGGGAAAGGGAAGAAAGGGAAGGGGCCTGAGTTTTAAACCATGGTATATTTTGTCCAGTTCAGCATGAAACACAATGCTTTAGCCTAAAAAGCATCATGTTTCATGCTGAACTGGACAAAATATACTGTGGTTTAAAATTGCGGATTCTTCCCTTTCTCTTTCCCTATGCCAATTCCTTTGAGCTGCAGTGTACATGTAGGAGTTTATACAGGTAAAATACTATTTTATGAATAAGAAAATCAGTCATTGAAGTATTATTTTGAGAGGGAGGTTTGTGAATTGAATTTAGAAACCTGTGCCAATTCAGTTTTATTTTAAATGATAGCATATTTAAACTCTTTATTGGAGTTCATAGTACGTTGCTGAATCGACATGTATAGTTAGGTATGTACACCCCTTTCAACTAGTGAGGATAGATAGGAAGGATAGGTAGATAATGAGTATGAAGAATTTAAGGGTGTATAAAGTGTGGTGGTGTGGTGTTGTGATGTTATGCGATACACTGACACTGATCACACGCCATTAAACTCAATTTTTAACTTACAAGGAAGCAGGTTTGTACGATAATAAAAGTCATGAGAATTAGTATTCCCTTTTCGTTTTGTTTATTAAATGAAATGACTGTGCACTCGCAGGTGCAGTCAGCATGTGAAGTCATGTTAAAGTAGACATAAGAGCACGATCACAAAAATTGAGATCTTTACATCATTAGAAAGCTTTCAACCTAATTAACATGGATATGAGACTCAAATACAACAGAACGAAATGAAAATATTACAATAACTGATTAAACTTCACTGAATCTGGAAGTCGTTGATCGCCGATTTTCACGCAGTGAATTCGGTACCTTTGACATGACGTCACGTAATGCATACATTTGTCGGGAAAGTGATGGGGAGTGATGTGTTGTGTAGAAAGTCGACGTAAATACACAGTTGTCTCAGAGCTTATATTGTTATTATGAGTCAATCTATTTGATTTCTTCTTAATCAGTATTAATAAATAAATAATTGAAACATGTTATATAATCACAATATTCTTTTTATACCGTGAAATATATTTTTTTAGGATTGGAAACGAATGGTGTGTGCGGGGGTATTCGGTATAGGCTACACTAGATCTGACTTGCAAATTTGGAGCAAAAGTAGACCTATTATGGATGTGTCTAAATTTTGAACTGTATATGGAATCATTCTCCTCATTAATCATAGCTGACAGCCTACATATTCATAACAAGCGAGATATTTGAAATAAGGATAGTCAAATAGGAAGTTTGCATGATCACAATTTCTCGCTGTTGAAATTCAAGCTGACGATATTTTGTCCGCGAGTGAGCGATTTATACGCACAGAGCTAAGCCAGCGGAAGTAGCATGCATATGTACACATGCGATATGCATGCACGATCGCTACGCTCGCATCCGTTTTCACTGTAGCTGCTTGTGATATTATACTCCAGGAAAATTACTAATTTTGGACAAAAGTCGGCTTTTGTGCTTCTTAGCTGGTGTGGTTGCTTGAATCCATGATGGAAGATGATCGATGGTGGGTTGTCAAGTCCAGGGATAAGATGAAACGGAACTTGTGAAGGCAGAATTCGCCACTGCTCATGCACTGAATTCAGTGTGCTCACGCCATGGTGCAGGTGAGTACAATTATTTTCTTCACTGCATTTTGATGAATTTTGACAAATTTTCCATGCAGGGAAGGCATGAAAGATGACTCGAAACGGAGTTCGTCACCTCCCTGAAATGTACATGCATCGGGACAAGTGTGATCTTAACCCGAATAAAGGGATAGCTCAAATTTCATTCACAGAATTACTAGCCAGTGGGCACTGTCCCTTTCTAACTCACAGTAACACTAACACTACAGTAACAGTTTAGCAACAACAGTACTAAATTTGGTTAGGCTCAAATGTACTTGTGAAAATATTAATATTAATATTAACAAGTTCAATGTGTATCAATGTAGAAAATCAATGCGAATTGCAGCACTATTTTTACACACATTATAAGAGGCATTGTTCAGAATTTCTAGAGAGTTTTTTAAGTAGTGACACTCGTGTGCTGATCGATACTCTGGCAGTAGGCCTATACCCCAATTACATTGTGTGAAAATGTGAGAAATGAATATGATTCTTATCAATTGACCCAGAAATGTATATTTTCAAAAATCATCAAACAACCTAGGTTGCTTACATGTAGTTGCTTTATTAAAACAGTGTATGATTTTCCTTTGGTCTTCATTGTAGAAAACACATGGCTCAGGATTGCTCATCAAGCTGCCAGATGTAGTCCATCCGCGCTGCTGGCCATGGAGACCACTCCTTTCAGCCAGCGGGCATGACATCGTTCTTGGATTTGCTGTCCTCACCTGGGTATGATGGAACGCGTTCCTCATCAGGACACCCATATTTTTGAGAGAAGATCAATATTCAGTCGTGCACACATTACGCCACTGATTCACATAGTACGCACACCGCAGCAGACCACAGATTGCGCGACTCCACGAATCTATCCGCCCGATTGTATTTCAGGGTGAAAATTTTTGTGTGTTGATGCACCACCAACGTTCGTTGACGGCGGATTACTAAATACAGTCCAGGGGGTGGATTATTATTACAGTTGCATGGACATCAACAGACGAAACCATTTGGCCACGATTCTGCAGTCATAAAGGCCTCCTTCTGGAAATGAGACGTCCCATTCGCAATGACAGCGTGGACTCCGTCGACGTCGTTCTCCTGTAGCTCGAGCCGCCGCAGCATCAACGACATCGCGACCGCACCACAAGAACTACTTCCCGTGGAGGAATTTCCCACAATTTCCCACAATTTCCCACCTGTGACTTTGAACTAATACCCCTGTTGCCACTGCAGGAACTTTTTTTCTTGGATAACTAAATTTTTTGGAATATTTCCCCAAGCACACTCGTGAGTTGAAATGATAATTGATATCTCCATTTTATGTGTTCTAGATTTAATCTGACTCGGATTGTACGCAGATGCATGCCTGCATATTCTAATTGATCACATGTTGTGATCACGCTCCTAATCGTCTGAATCTTCCATCAATAAAAGGAAAAGAAAGGAAGTTTTATCTCTCTTGCAATTTTTGTGTGTCTTCCTTAGCTTAATCTTTAGTCTAATTTTAAGTTCTCTATGCGATTTTTTCCCACATAGCGCATAAATAACTTGAACAATATTTATTATGCTAATTATTAGTGAAAGAACTTTCTTTTTCTGGGCTTATTTTAATTAGAAGGTATATGAGTAGTAAAGATAGCATGCTCAATCCTGTGAATCCACCTGAATTATACTGCAGCAGACTACTGAATATAATTACATGTAGTAAGAATAAATACATGTAAGAATCGTGGGTTGATATTATCCTAATAATTATGTCATCCATCTAATAGTTAGCAGTAGATGCAGGTTTCCAATCTAATGTTCTTTTTATTGATTTGCAGGATGGAGCAGGCTATCGTGCCCCAACTACTGGGTATATGCCTTAATTTTTTTCTCAAACTTTTATTAAAATGTTTGTAAAACATGTATTGTTAATAGGAGTCAAAATTATGATTACTCCAGGCATGTGAGAGAGAAGGGGAATATAAAAAGAGAGAAAAGAGGTGATGAAGAGAAATGTGGACACACATAAGAAGAGGGGAAAGAGAAAGTTGGTGTAAGGAGGGGAGGGCAGGGAGAGAGGTGGTTGGAATAAGGAGGGGAAAGGATGTAAAAAGGTATTGAGAATAACATATAGAGTATGAGAGATCCAGAAATGTCAAAAGAGAAAGTGAGAAAGGGGAGTACACAAAGACTCATTTTAGCCTAGATGTGTGTTCTAGAATTCTCAAATAATGTCTCTACTCTGTTCCTCATCTCTCCTTTTCTCCCTCTCTATCCATTTCTCTCACACACTCAATATTTATCTCTTCATCTGTGATCTGTCCATCGCTTTCACGCTGATCGCACCATTCAAATTTCACGTAGGCTTCACAGCATACAACGCACGAAACAACTCACTGCACATTACATGAAAACATGCATATGGGACTTCGTACGAATTTACCCTTCGTAATGGGAGACGGTGGGGGAAAAATGTGATCTCGACCCGATTAAACACGAATCACCCCAAAAATGTATATATCTTAGCTAGATATATTAATTTCCGACTCGGATATGGTTTGAATTAGCGGGCTCAACATTTTTTTGTGTGAAAAGAGACAGTTTCTAAAGAAAAAAATCTCGGCTTATTCGGATTCGGGAGACGTGTAGGGGGAAAAAAATGATCGGATTCTTTCACGGTCTGCATACGGAAAAGGAACACACACACGTTCGTATATTTTAACACACGCACACACACACGCACACACACACAAAAAAAAGTGATGAAAATGTGAAATATAACATTGATAACGCAACTATTTCTACCTGTTAAGCCTGTTGATTATTATTTACGACATCATTAATATATCACAGGTAAAGAAATATACACACAACTATTAATTACATGAGTTTTCACCCTTTGAAAATAAAAGCTAATATTTCTCTGGAGCTCTGTATATGATTTTCTGTGGGACACCCGGGGCCGTGATGAGAGGATATCCATGACGTTACGTCATATAGACTGAGTCGTATTTCGTGGCTGGTTTTCAGGCCCGGAAGAGAGGCCATTTTTGTGGTACTTTAGTTGAGGATATCAAGAGGCTAGACGATTTTTGTGATATCATATGTTGATAAACAGATTATAAATAGCATATGCTTTCATTAGATATAAAATTCATGGATATTTTTTTTCCTCTTATATCAACTTTAAGGAGAAATGGATATTGCACGAATGATATTAGATTGGCCAATAAAACATGTACATGAATAAATGTGATTGACTACAATGCTTACGTAAAGTCCATTGAAATGAATGGTGATAACGAAGGAAGGGGCTCACGCGATGGATGATGATGCGGAGACTTGTTGAGTCGCGACTTCAGGAACGTGGCTGAAGAGCCGTGAAGGTCGCGACGCTGCACGCGGGTGACGATCGCTGACGAAGAGAGGAGAGAAAAGACTTGAAGAAAAATGGCGCTCGGTGAATGCAAGCAGTGGGTCGCTTGTGCATTGTTGCCGGAGGCCAGAGAAGCGAATGTGCGGCGCTCGGGACAAAGCAGTGGGTCGCTTGATGTCAGTCGGGGGCCGTGAAAGAAAAGACGAACGAAGCGGCGATGCCGGCGTAGTGAAGCGCTAGACGCCAATGATGAGCCGTGCTTCGAGATCAATGTTCAGGCGAGCTGCAGTGGGTCGAGCTCGGTGTGAGATGATGCAGACTGCCGAAGTGAAAGGCGGGACTGGCAGCTCCCAGCGGTGAATCCAGCCGTGTCGGTGTAGATTATATCGTACCACTGGAAGACTGCCAGCACGCTGGAGACGGCAGGAAAAGAGTCTCCTGTCCGGAGGCGTGTTGTCTCGTACCGGAGCGAAGTTCCGGGAGATGCTGACTCAAACCAAGATGATGTGGGAGTAATCAGATTCGCTGAGCGATGCGAGGATAGTGGATGCGAGCTAGGACCACGTGCGTTGAAGTGCACGTAGACCATGATACGCGATAGGTTGAAACAACGCACGTGGCCAGAATACATTAACAATAAACAATAGAATTACGTAACGTGGAAAATAACTGGTAGAACACGTGGCAAACGTACATGGAAAAATACTGAACATGAAAATAAAGAGTGAAGAGTCACTACAAGTAAATCCTGTTTAATTAATTTTTGATGATAAAAAGTGGCATAATTAACGCATGCTCACAAAATAAATTTCAGATACAGTTCTTCTTACCTCACTGATGTATCACACAATGCACATGAAGTGTCTCAAAATTAGTAAAAACAAATGTCATAAAAACACAACAATTACCGGTAAGTAGAAATTTGATTACCCTACATGTACATTGCTATAACTGTATTTAGGTGCACCATGTTCAATCATTAAGGATAGACAGGAATCACAGGATATCAAATAAATCCTGCTGTTTTACAGCATGTTTTTTTTTTCTTCATTGATGATTGACACATACTGCAAAACTACATTTTAGATTACAGGTACAAATGTACATGTACATCACTAATGTTTGACAAAATATGTACATGAAGTGTCTCAAAAGAGATTTTTTTTTCAGTTGTTGTCATCAAAACACAGTGTTCAATTAGTCAGGGTAGAAACAGGGGAATTTTGAATAAATCCTGCTGTTCTATTATCCTCTCTTTATTTAGAAGGTGGCATAATTGATCAACAATGACACTGCATTGTAAACATAAATTTCAGATACTTAAAATCACTGATGTTTGACAAAATATATGAAGCATCTCAAAAAAGATAAAAAGAAAAGTTGTTATCATCAACAGTCAAAAAGTCAGAATTGGGTAAAAAATTGATTTAAAAGAAGGCAGTTAATATGCTCTGTTCATGTAGCATACCGGTAGTGTGTATTGTGGTGCTGAACAAGGACAAATGATTTGTCAATGCATGACAAACACTAGAGACATCACATCAATTTGTGTTTATATTTTGCATTGCTCTTTTTAACCCTTCAAGTGCTATAAAATATTGCTCTAGATAAGATGCTGGTGAGAAACACCCATGGAACACAAAGAGTTAAGTTGACAAACTATACTGTATTTCATGGGACATATTACATGTACATGCTCTGATACAGTAGAAAGAATTGTTTGTTTCAGAGCAGCTATTCGGTGGTGTAGTTAAAACATCACAGATAATGATTAACTGGTTTATGAGCCGCAGGCATTAAAGTAGTTTTTAACCCTTTGCTCATGGTTAGATTTTCTTGCTTTGTGAACCCTGGTCCAGTTAGGATGTCAAAATTTGCTATGGAACTACAGTAACCAAAGGGATGTGGCTTAATTGTGTCCTTTAGGGTATTTGAAGTTTAGTCAAAGCTTGTCTTCTATTGTCTGAACAGCACATTGTATGGGAGTCATGCTGCTTAGTATCTGAGTGGAAAAAAGTCAGCTTGCATATATATGCAGGCTCAGTATAGAACAGGTCATTAATAAAGTGCATATATGCATGTTTATTCCATTTTCTGTCATGAAATATCGCCACTGATCAAAAAAGTGTAATCTTAAATGTTTGTGTTGAGAAGTAACTAGCACAAATATGAAATGTTTTTGTCAAGTTTTGTTTAATTTATCTAAAATATGAAGATTTGGGGGGGGGGGATGAGAGGTAAATATTTTTCAGCTCCTAATGACAAAGCAATGTGATTAAGGGGCATGACATACTCATTTGTTTGATATCAAATTCGTCATAATAGCACAAAAATTTTATAAGATACAGTGAATTTTATGTAGTTTGGCAAGTGTCAACTTTTCTCTGAATTCCCTGGGTGTATGTAAACTTCTGGCCTCAACTGTACATGTAAACAAATCGGATGCCTCAGTCCCGCAGGCAAATAGGTATAAGTCTGTAGCTTTATAACTTGCAACAAGTAGAGATTCATGGGAAAACCTTCCCCTGTAGTCATACTGTATCATCGTGCATGTGTGCAGTTGCAGTGTAGTGTATGAAATACACTGTTGATGTACACTACATTGTGCAGTGGCTAGGGAGATTTTGTTGATATTTATTCAGTCTTTTGTTCATAGGAAGTTAAGTAGTAAACCCAAATCACACACCTCCTACTTTAGATAATAGGGA
Organism: Arbacia lixula; assembly: GCA_963669155.1. Lineage (NCBI taxonomy): Eukaryota > Metazoa > Echinodermata > Echinoidea > Arbacioida > Arbaciidae > Arbacia > Arbacia lixula. Next base: position 19,382,288 of record OZ022579.1, on the reverse strand, counting down.
TTAAGGTTAGTGGTAAGGAGAGTACATTGTACATGTGCATATAGCTGTAAAGATTACCGGTCTGGTCATCATGGTGACAAACCCCAAAAGAAGTATTCTGAAAGGCAAAAAAAAAGTATTTTTCATTAACAAAAAAAAAGATTTTGTTAAAATACCGGTACATTGCTTGTAGCATGGCCCACGCCAGCCTGTACTGTATTTTCAAAATTGTTTTAGAAGATAAAGATTTAGACTGAATTCATCATTTACTCAGCAACATACAAATTCAGCACAGTAGAAATAAGCTAGGCAAGTCACAATATCAATGTCATATTGAGAACAAGAAATTGTTCATGTAGCTTTCAACACAACAGATCAGGAACACCTTCATGCGAAAAGTATTTCACATTTACATTATGAAATGAACCTGAACAAGGTTGTCAACTTGAGACATACATTTGAACTTCACATGAAATGCATCCTCCAGTTCTTAAAAATATTTTTGTCGCAAGTTGAATCCATGTACCAGCATTCAAAGCCTGTTTTGAATATAGAAATTGTACATTTTCCTATACTTACAGGTTTAAGAAGTAAAGCCACTATCTTCATGTATAATAGGCAAATTTGGAATAAACAATATATAAATAATGTACATGTAATTTCCATGTAAGAGTTAATGGGATTTTTTTGTGTTTACATGGACATGATTGGCTCTTTTTGCAGTGTACATAAAATGCACGTCGTTCTTTATCTTTACGAGTAATCAGCAGATTATCTTTAAATCATGTATTTTGCTTCTTGAAATTTTATGATGAGGCAACTAATTTATTCATTCTTTCTTAATAATAGTGTTTTTCTTAAACCTATACACATGTAGTTCAGTGACCATACATGTACATGATACAAAGTATATCACGTGACACAATACAAGCTTCCTGCTATTGTGTCACGTTGCCATGTGATGGGTCATTGCTCTTGTGAAAATTACATTTTAACTAGATGGACAAACAGCAACAGGGGTGAGGGGTTCCTGGTCCTAATGTACCCTGCATTCTTTTTGGGATCAGGCATATAAAGATAACCCCACGTACATGTAGTGGCCAGTGCTGGCAAAATAAATGTAACAAAATTATCGGGTTTTCTTTTTGTGTCCTTTGCAATTACAATTAAAGTATGTCTGACTTTCAGTGAGAGTCAAAAGTATATTGTGGCTGCCAAATGTAGTATGGGTGAAAACGATGCAGAATTTGTATTGTGCTAGTGACTTATGAATGTTCAAATTCTTAACTTTGTTAAGTTACTTGCGAGGTACCTTGCTATGATTGTGTGGTTTTTTAAAATTTTCTCAAAAGAATGTATACCATTTTACCTGTGCATTTGATATACCATTATAATACATCTATGAAAAAAATATTCCTTAATCAAAAACACAACAAAAGTTAATTAATGGAATAATACAGCACACCACATTATGGAAGATACATTGCAAGTAACATCACAAATTTAAGCTTTATTAAAACTTTCTCATTGTTTCATGGATTTTTGTCAAACCTTCACCAATACTTTGCTTTTATTTTTTGCTTTTATTAAAAAAAAAACAATTAAACTTGAGGGTGGACTTTCACTTGAAATAATTGTGCTCTTCCTCCTTCCTTTCAGCTATGTAACGGCTACATTCGTTATAGAAGCGATGGCTGCAGCTAATGGCATCATCAAGTACAGAAGAAAAGACAAGAAGAGAGAGGTATGCATGGTCTTGTCTGTAGATCTTCTTCATTAGCCCCCTCAGAACCAAACAATGATAGTCCCATGTCAATGACAACATAGTTCATTACCCATGGGACTGAGGTGGTTAAAAGTAATAATCTCCACGTTTATGCAAATGTGAACATTTTTATGAACTGTCATGAACTCTTTTATGTGAGTGCCTAATGTAGTAAAACATCATCAGGTAGGGGAGAAAATAAATTTAATGATATTTTTAATGATAATAATGAAAATATGAAGACTTCATGAAAGGGAATGGTACAGTCAATAATAATGTAAAGATTGATAACAATGATACAAATAAAGAATAATGATTACAGCTAACATGAAATCAATGAAGTATACTGGAGTTTAATTGCATGCTTTATACGCTACTCATACCACTATTTCAAATCATCACTTTTTGGTTAAAGGATCCCCCATCTAGTTATCACAGGGTGAGTTGTGTATAACGTACTGTTTTTTAAGCGCATGCTATGATTAGATTTCAGTTTAAACAATGGGGGTATTCTGGCCTATAATTAATAACATTTTATGTTGGTGATCAATGAGGTAATTTCTATTTTAATATAAATTTGCATAAATGTACACTGATTGGGAAAGATATACACTGTATTTTGTCAAGCTTTGAAAAATTTTATGTATTTTCAGTTTCTGTGTTGACTCAAGTAGTTCAATGTATCTTTCAGTTTTACTTTTGGATGTTCTTTTGTTCATATTACAGTGTTAGTGTCTTTTGTACACTTTTCTCTCTCCCACTCCCACTCCCCTTCTATTCCTTTCAAGCACCGTCTGTCTTTTAAACACTTCACATGTTTCATTTAAAGTGTTACCATCTTTTCTATTCTCTGATCTACTGTATCCTTCCTTATGTTTCAATTAACTCTTCAAATTCTAGTTTCAAGGGATGGTTTACCCTGAAATTATTTTGTTTTCAATTAAGGGAGACACATGAAAGAAACATCAATGGAGGTTTGATGAAAATCTGTCAAAGGATAAGAAAGTTGTGATCTTTAAAATGTTTGATTTTGTGACATCACATGTGAGGTGCTCTCCCATATGTTGTGTAATTTTTTTTCTAAAATGTGCATTTTCTCCAAAAGTGATGTATCTGTTTACCTGTAGATTTGTTACATAATTGGAAATCCATTTTCACACAACACACACACCTGTATGAACAAAAATCATTTCATTGTCAAAAACAGAAAAAAATAGCAATTTATGGAATTATTCTGTACACAACATATGAGAGAGCACCTCGCAGTGATGTCACAAAACTGAAATTTCAAAATATCATAACTTTCATATCCTTATATAGATTTTCGTCAAACACTCACTAATGTGTTTCTTTCACATTTCTGCTTTTATTGAAACCAACTTAACTTCAGGGTGGACTATCCCTTTAAAGTGTTACGATCTTTTCCATTCTTTGATCCAGTGTATCCTTCCTTAAAAGCTTCAATTAACTCTTAAATTCTAGTTTAAGTGTTGCAATATTGTAGAGGGTAGTGTGGCAGGATTGGTGACTAGCGCTCCACGATTAACATTTGGCTGCACATTATGAAGATACTGCTTGCATGGGTTTTTGCTGCACCTTGGTAATGCTAGGTTTACAATATGTTCCTGGCTGCCTCAGCAAACAGACAAACACTCAGTACGTTTCAGCCACCGTGGACAAAACAGGGTTGGTGTATTGAAACAACACTGGGGAGGGGACAGGCATATGTCGCAGGCTGGAAATGCCATGGATACTGGGAATGATTTTTTAACTGGAAAAAAGAATTGTGACATAAAGAATTATGCGATGGCAAAACAGGGCTGTTATAGCCACATGGAACATAATGTAAACCTAGCATAATGGGTAGACATGATCTTGGGCTAATTTGACTTTAAAAGGAAAGGCAGCTACATGAATGTAATCAATCCCCCCCCCCCCAAAAAAAAAAAAAAAAAAAAAAAAAAAAAGAAGAAAGGGAAGTAGTACTTAAAAGCAGTATTAGAAATATTATTGCATACAGTATATTTCAGACAATTATACAGTTGTTGGGAGGAGTCCACATGGGAGACCTCGCAAAACAGAGGAAACAATCGAAGAAGACAGAAAAGGGTTGGACATTACCCACATTGACCCAAATAACAGGACAGTATGGAGGAGAGCCATCAAGGAAATGGACGGTCTAACCCCACAAAGTGGGAAAATTGGGTTTTAAACGTTGAGGATGAATAACACTGTGTCTTGTGTAATTAATTATTTTTTGTAATGATTGTTTCAGTTTCAATTGCTTTCTCTAGTTTATTGATCCAATACATACACCTATAAAACAATTAAACAGTATAATAGTACAGTGTACTTTGGAATCCAAGTATAGGTTTCTTATTTCCGTATATAACATTGAGTGATATACCAGTAACCTAGATACTGTACAGATTAATTCTTCTTCACTGTACTGTAGATGTGAAATATTCATTTCTAAAACATATTTCTTTCATTCTTTTATACATAAGTCTATTCTCATAAATGATCAACTAATTTGCATACTATTCTTGCCTTCACACTATGCCTCTCTGCATGGCTTAGAAAGATAGCAATTAACTGCATATTTCCAATTATTAGATTAAATTTTTCATATTAACACTTGTAAGTTTGTGTTTAGAGTGGCAATCAATGGTCTGACACTCTCAGTACTATAGGTGTGTGTCTCTCTCTCTCTCTGTCTCTCTGTCTCAACTGTCTGTCTCTAGTATTTCTATCTCTCTTTCTCCCTCTCTCTTGCTTGCCCCTCTCCCTCTCTGGGTCTGCCCCCCCCCCCCCTCTCTTGCTCTCCCCTTTTCCTCGCTATGTCTCTCCTCGCTGTCTCCCTCTCTCTCTGTCTCTCCTCTGTCTCTGTCTCTGTCTGTCTGTCTGTCTCTCTCTCTCTCTTTTTCTGGCTCTCTCTCTGTCTCTCTCTTTCTCTCTCTGTCTCTCTGTCTCTCTCTCTGTCTCCATCTCTCTCTGTCTCTCTGTCTGTCTCTCTCTGTCTCTCTCTCTGTCTCTTTCTGTCTCTCTCTCTCTGTCTCTCTCTGTCTCTCTCTCTTTCTCTTTCCTCCCCTGCTCTCCCATCTCCTGCTCTCTCTCTCTCTCTTCCTCACTTTCCCATCTCCCTAGCTCCGTGTCTCTCCTCTCTTGCTGTCAGTCAGTCTCTCTTATGCTGCTGAAGTCAACTAGAATTGAGTCTTTTCTCTCCTTCATACAGACCCACTGTATACTCAGTATGATAAAAACTCATCCTTAACTCTCCAATTATTTGATGGTTAGATATTAAGGGGCATTCACACACATTGAAATGAGTGAGATTTAAACATTGATATTTCATTTTATTGTTTGTGTGTGTGGGAACATAAAAATCATACTGATTAGTGAGATCTCAAACGAGTGTCGAAATCTCACTAATAGTACAATTGTGGGTGAATAGCCGCGACATTTTAGGAATGCATGTTTTCAGATTGCAGCACTCTCAGGCTAGTAGGTTTTGAATGAATGCGCACGTACATGTATTTATGCCCCTATTGATAGCAAAGAGATACTGCATTACACATATCTGCAGTACTGTTAATGGTGCAATTTATTATTAAATGTGATGCATTATTGTTGAGCCTTTTTTCATTGATTCATGTACAGTATGATACCATAGAGCAATAAAGTATTTGAATGCTTTACAATGTCCATGTATATCTTAAAAGACATACTGGACCTAGTAGCCCTAGCTGTAATAACAGGATATGGATGCACCCTGACCCTATCTGTATGCATGATAAGATATCACAACTTAGTTCTCATATTAAAAAAAACAAGAGCCAGAATACACATATGTGTAAACTTATCTGCATATCTGTTGTATTGTGGGAAAATATTGTGTGACATTGTAGCCTGTGTTCAAGGCTGTGGTGTTTATTGAACTGTATTTTACCAATGCACTGCAATCAGAATTACTGTTAATCTGTGCCCTGTCTATTTGTAAAGAATTGTGATTGATTGCAACTAGATGTGCAATTGGTTTCAAGCTAAACTCTGTCCATTACAGAAAAGGGATTGGAGTTGCACTTGAATCAGATCACTCAAAACTCAAAGACATGGCCCTGAATTACAGTTAATCTGGGTCCTGTCTTATGAAGAATTGGGATTGGTCACAACTTCATGTAGATATGCGATTGATATCAATCATAACTAGGGATTGGACTTGCACTTGAATGAGATCAATCGTAACTCTTTATCTGGCAGGGCACTGGAAGCAGTTCTTTAGATCTCGCTCACACTGTGAGGTGGAGAGGGAGGAGGAAGAAAAGCTAGTCTGTATTTCCAGCCTAAGAGGTTATTCCTGTGAAGAGGAAAAAATCAACACACTTCCTGAAACATAGGCTAGCGACATTAATGATATTTCATAGTGTCATATTTTAATACACTTATTCATTCAACCAGCTCAATTCTACTAATTATATAAAACTACTTTTGCAAGACTGGTTACATCACTAATTCATTCTGAAGATGATTATTAATTTCATTAAAAAAGAGGAACTCTCCAAGTGAACTTTAATATCAGTCATTTTAATCATAATTATCACTAGATAATCACACACATGCACAATTAATATATACTGGAGCTCTAACCGTTGATCCTGCTCAAAGCATCCAAGGGTCACTCTAAACATCCACATTTTGTTCTGGAGATGTTCTGGAACAACCCAAGAAATAAGGAGGATTTGTTTTGAACAGGATTTGGGTCACGGAGGGCCAGTAGAGGTCAAGTCAGCATCGTCGTCCTCCGCTCGAAAATCAGACACACACACCTTATCAGGCTCCTATGGGACGTATTCATCTACTCTCAAGGTACTGGTATAAGGAGGGATAGTCCTCTCAAAAGATTTTGTTTTAAAGATGCATCTCGTGGGAGGGGGTACATCAGGAATTTCAACAAGTAAATCTTGTGGTGGATTTCCTCACTCATACTGTAGTTCATCTGGAGTCTTGAAAATAAAGTTGCACATATCACTGATACAGAGTTTTCCCAAACAACACCTTGATGCAGAATACATATTTGGTGAATGAAGCTGGTCATCCCTTGGCCTACAGAAGTTAAATAAGGTTAACTCTCTCATTACCATTGGGAAGAAGATGTGAATCAAACCAAAAGGGTTTTCAAGTCCTGGTAATGTAAGGTGAAACATAAAGTCAAAGGGTCAAACTTGTGCAGCCTTGCACATGAACATACGATAAAACTTGCTGGTTTTACCTTTTTCACTATGGAGTTGCATAATTTACTGGTACATAACCTTTCAGGTCTACAACAATGAGAAAGCAAAAACAATGGGACATACATGTACAGTGTATACTAAAATGTATACATTACATGAGTCATTAGTGAAGTTCTGTCTTTTTCTTAACATTCTTTATTGTTAGCTTTACATTAGTCTGATATTGCTATAAGTTCAATAAGAAAAGGACCTGTTGACCTGCCAATCCTGCAAATACATGGGTTATCATGAATCACAACAAAACTTGTATGAATATGTTTTTTTTCCTTTTTTCTGTGTTGTTGCTTGAATCCTAGCTGGGTGATAGCTCATCCAGTTCTTCTGACTGTGACCCCTACACACCTGATGCTGAGAATGATGAGAAAGAGAGACTTCTGAGTGGGAATCCTATCAACTACTCGTCTGGTAAGCATGGGAGGGGGAGGGGGTGGAGAGAGAGAGTAAATGAGGAGATCTTTACATCCCTGATGATGAGAATGATGAGAAAGAGAGACTTCTGAGTGGGAATCCTATCAACTACTCGTCTGGTAAGCATGGGGGAGGGGGCAAGGAGGGAGTGGCGGGGGGGGGGGGGGGGTTGGAGAGAGAGTAAATGAGGAGATCTTTACATCCCTGATGATGAGAATGATGAGAAAGAGAGACTTCTGAGTGGGAATCCTATCAATTACTCGTCTGGTAAGCATGGGGTAGGGGGTAGGGAGGGAGAAGGGGAAGATGGAGCTGTAGGGAGAGTAAATGAGGAGACTTCTTCATCTCTGATGTCGAGAATGATGAGAAAGAGAGGCTTCTGAGTAGCAACCCTATCAACTACTCATCAGGTATAGCATGGGGGAGGGTGTAGGTAGGGAGGCGGAGGAGATAGATAGAGAAAGAGTAAATGACCTGGGTAAAATGAGTAGGTGAGCAAGGAATTAGGGGGGATGGACATAGTGAGTGAGGGGACAGAGCGAAGGGGCAAAACTAAGTGACAACCAAAAAACAAATGTAGAACACAAAGCATGTACTAAACCCCTTTATAAAATCAAGCAACTTGACTATTCTCCTTAAAGATTGATATTACTTGTGTTTACAGTATGTTTATTTGCACTGTTCTATTTCAGCGAGAGCAGCCAAGAAACATGCAGACTACTTTGAGATCACAGAGCTGGTGGACATGGGGCAAATGGCTGCATTGTTCTTCAACAGAGGTGAGAGAGGTGTACATGTGTCTCTATGGAGCAAAAGAGTAATGATACTGCCTATGAAGATCCAACATTGATTTATCACATTGACAGACCACTGCACATGACACAATTTTGCCACGATTCAGCAGTCGTGAGGGTGTGCGATTGAAAATGTGACCTCACCTACTTGTACTTGCACAAATCGCATGACTGGGATTGCTTATTTTCCATCGAGATTGAATGTTCAGGATTGTTGTTGCCTACATTTTAAATATCATGCTTTAGAGTCAGCTATCTATAAGGCTGTGTCCTTCCTGGCTGCTATCCGCTCACTTTTAATCTATTTATATAGACGTGTATTTGCTGTTATTGTTCTTGTAATTGGTCCACTGAGTCAAATACATAAAGCTTGACCTTGAACTAGATTAAACTTCACCTCGCTCACAGTACAAAAGCTAGATTACCTCCTTATTTGACTCAATATTGAGTACTATTACAAGGCTTGAGTGTCCAGCATGCATTAGGTTTATACTGGCTCTTCACTTGGTCAGAGAAGAAGAAGGAGAGATACATTGTAATGTGGCTTGCTTATTTGTCTCATTGGTTTCACGGAAATGGAGGGAATGATGTATTTGTCATGATTTTTTTTCCCTCATAAAATCTTTCAATTTGTCCTTAATTTATATGTCTGTCATGTTTCAATTCTTTCTGGATATTCAGCATATATATTGCTAGTGCTGTAATGATGGACTTATGGATCTCTTTTTTTATTCCTGTTTTGTCACCATACAGTTGGCCAGATGCTGTTCTACATCTGCCTCATCATTTACCTGTATGGAGACCTTGCTATATACGCTGTAGCTGTACCAAAGTCACTCAGGAATATCACCTGGTATGATGCTCATCTTCTTATCTTATATGATATGGGGAAAGTGACCAGATTCTTTGAAATACAGTTGACAGTTACGATTGTGTGTTTTCTTTGCTTTTCCATTAAGACTCTCAATGAGTCGCTCCACAGTGCATGAGCTCAATGGTAGCAATGACTGCATTGCGCTTTTCCTGAAAATGTTCTTGAAGCTACAACTGAGATTTCATACACGTTATTGTTAAGGTAAACTGCTGATTCCTGTTGAGTCTCGTGACTTCTATAAATGGAACAACCTATCTTAAAGATGGCCCATCCCTTTTACAAACATCTGCAAACTTCATGAAAGTTTGCACATATTTAGCCCGTATGTTTGGGATATCAACTGTGAATTTTTAAGGTCAGCGGTACTATAACTCCTGTAGAATAAATGAAAATCTAACTAATTTTCACTGAGGTTTGACTATTTTCGTGGTACAAAAAATGAAAGCTTTATCAATTATGGAAGATTATTTCCTCAAAACCGAATATTACATTTTGTTGATTACAGGGAAGGTTATATATAGACACTTTCACTCAAATGATGACAAAGTCAGGGAACTTTCAGAATTAGGTCTGCAAAAGGGACGGGCTACCTTTAAAGATTATGGAGCACAAAGCAGTTTGGTGTGAGCCTCTATTATCTTTCTTCTTTGCTGCCTTCTACTACTTCTATCACTGCTAATGCATATATTTACCCTTTGATGCTAAGGAAACTATGTACCAGTTTATAGTTGTAGCATCTTGAGTTTATTCACTGTTATTGCTCTCTTTTCTCACCTGTCTGTGTCACAGTACTTACATATCTCAGAACCTGAGTGATAGTGACCCCTGCTGGCCTGGAGTGAGCATTAGCCGTATGAATGCATACAGACTCTACCTGGTAAGCACACACAAATACAAAATGAGGAATGCCAGATACAAATATGCAGTGAAATCTAGCGTCAACGCTAACATGCGCTGTTGATTAATGAATATAGGGTAGAGGTCTGCACTGAAGAAATGTTGTTTAATAGTTATGGGCAGTTATTCATCATTGTATTATTCAAAATATTAATTGAATAGATACTGCTCTCACATTTTGGCCATGGTTAAATTATAGGCCTGTGGTGATCTCAGATCAATACTTTAATTCCTCAGGCCTTGTGCTAATAGTATTGTATGAGATGACCTAGTGCCTATAGTAAGCAAATAATCAGCGTTGGTGAGGGTGATGGGACGAACTATCACTTCCGAGGCGATCTGGATGTAGCTATCTTTCCGAAGCGCAGCTGAGGAAAGATAGCGTATACATTCAGATCGCCGAGGAAATGATAGCTCGTCTCATTGCTTGAAACCAAAAGTTGATTATTTGCTTTATATTCCACATCTGAAACCAACTATCTATACCAAAAATGACAATTTGACGTAAAAAGGTAATGTTTATTTATCTCCATAACCCCGAGCCGCTGCCATGGGGAACACGCGTTAGGACGCACATTAGGACGCGCATTAGGACGCGTATTAGGACGCGCGTTAGGACGCGTTAGATGCCAAGTGATAGTCCGAGTGTAACGCACTTTTATTTTGCGCGTACTCAAAATATTAATCACGCATTAGGACTGTGAGGAGTGAAGAGATCAGCGAAACCAAAAAGTACTATCACCTAGAGTGTAACGAACTTTTATTTCCAGGTGATCTGATAGGAAAGACTACGCCTCATCACGTGATCAACTTTTGACCAATCATATAGCAATTCTTAGTATGTGGAATATAATTTTAACTATGCATCTCAGAGCAGGCTCTATTTGTATAAAAGAGTATAGAAATAGTCAACTACAGGCTATATTCATGAAAAATCTCTAGGCCTAGTTGTCAAAATGCATTCAGCTTCATGCATTTTTAGGAAGTAGCCAAGGGGGTGTTTCACCAAGCTGTTCTTAAGCTATATGTACGAACGTCTTTAAGCATGACTGGTGACTTCTGTTCCTGTCTTAACATAGTAGGAGCTAATTTCCAGCAATCCTTATCGAATCTGATGAATCATAAACTTTGTATTCAGATGCTTGATAAAAACAAGAATTGTAATTTAGGAAGAGCTGATTTCAACTTTACCTGATGGGAATCAAAATCATTGAGAATCTGATTTAGCAGCAGAAAGGTTCACCAGTCATGGATAAAGTTGTTCTTAGCTTAAGAACAGCCTGTTGAACCCCCCCCCCCCACCCCCAAGGCTAGTAAAGTTTCATGAATATGGCCACATATAGTGAGGTACAATGTTAAACCACAAAACTGTTGTTTTGTTTATCTTCATTTATTTTTATTTGCCGGCTACTTGGTAATCAAACATGTCTTTATTTTGAAATATATTTGTTCTATTTTTATGCCTCCGCCACGAAGTGGCTGGAGGCATTATGTTTTCGGGGTCCGTCCCAAATCCGTTTAGGCAATATCTTGAGAACCGCTAACCAGATTTGCTTCAAACTTGGTACATGTGTGTATTGCATGAAACCAATGAAGTGTGTAAAATAGGGGTCAATTCTGATTGAAGTCAAAGGTCAAAGGTCAATGAACTTTGTGAAAAATTGCCCAAAATTGACCTTTTTTGCAATAAAGCCAAATCCAAGGATCCAATTCTCATGAAACATGGTACAAAGATGGATTACTACTTGGGAATAAACTGGTGACATTTTTTATTAAATTCCTAAAAGTTCAGAGGTCAAAGGTCAATGAACTTTGCTAAAATTTGCTAAAAACTGCCCCAAGCTTTATATTTTCCCAATAAATCCAAATCGAAGGATGCAATTCTCATGAAACATGTTACAAAGATAAATCACTCCTTGGGAATAGACTGGTGATATTTGTGATAAAATTCCTGAAAGTTCAGAGGTCAAAGGTCAATGAACTTCGCCAAAATTGGTTAAAAACTGCCCCAAACAGCCCCAAACATGGTGCAAAGATGGATCACTACTTGGGGATAGACTGATGATATTTTTGGTGAAAATTCCCAGAGGTCAAATGTCAATGAACTTTGCCAAACTTGGCTAAAAATCGTGCCAAATTTAACATTTCTCACATCGAATGCACAACTAATGGTTCAATTTTAACCAAACATGGTACAGAGATGTATTACTTCATGGAGGTACACTGGTGAAAGTGTGGGTAAAATTTCTGAAAGGTCAAAGGTCAATGAACTTTACCCCAAAATTGGCCAAACATGGAAAAACAGAATATATTCTCATTTCACATAGGAATTAAATGGTTCATGGCCCACCAAACAGGTTTTCTGAGAATAAATCTTAATAGACCTAGCAAAGAGGCGGAGGCATATTTATCGACTACGCGGCAGTCGAATTGCTCTAGTTTTACAAATAGCACTGTACATGAGGAGAATGAAGCTTCTCATCTCTTTGTATGCAAATGCCTAAAGAAAAAAAACTCTTTGTAGGGTCTCTCTTGTCATGATGAAATGCATGTAAACATCTAAGTGATTCTTTCACTTGGTTGACTTCTTATGGTTTCTGTATATTAAGTCACATTTCGTCTGTTTGTTCTTTATAATGACAATGGAGGTCAAAGTTCTTTGTTTTTAAATCCAGATAACACTTTAAATTATCTGAATCTGGGACCTGATGCTTGTGGATAACAATATGATAATGTATTTATATAGTAAAGAGATGTCATTTTAAAGTAGTTCACCTGTCATCTTTGCGCATGATATGACTTTGTAGGACTTTGTAGGAAATAGGGAAAATCAAAGCCACAACATGTAGATAGTTTGCACTGGTGGCTCAAGCTGAAGGCAGTTTATACATGATTTGTTTTATATCCTTCATCGAGACCTAAAGATAGGAAAAGCAGGAAACGAAATGTAACAATTCCCAATTCCCTCTTACGTAAGATATTGATACATGGAGAAGCCACTCACTTATTCTTTCCTGCAACCATCAGAAATTCATGTTGCACCCCGGCCACCTTGCCCGAGCGCACCATCTGGGTGCCAGCTAAACGGCAAAAAAACAACTGAAAAAATAATCACATCCCGGTAGATGTTCTGTGTCACGCTTAAATAGACATGTGCATACTATGCCATCAGAATATTGGTAAAGCAAAAAATTAACTGGGGTATGATGTCACCCATTATCCATTATTGTTTATGATGGGATTATTTTTAGACACATCTCAAGCTCCTGGCCAGTACGAGGTCGACAATGTTGAGAGGTACATGTAGGATATGATAATATATAACGTATTTGGTATCAACGTGGGTGGGGTTATGCTGCTGCTGGAAATTATTGATTTGTGTAAAAAATAACAAACAATTGGGTACTCTTTCACTTTTATTAATGTTCTTTTTTATTTGTTTATTGTTTTGTTTACAGGCAGTATTCGGAATCTGTTTAGGCGTCTTTGTCTTCTTCAATGTCCAGAAAACCAAATATCTTCAAATCTTCACCTCTCTTATGAGATGGGCAGGTAAGATAGATGTGTTTAATAATGTACAGTTGTGAGTGCGTTGGAGCTGTGCAGTACACGGTAGGAGGTTGTTTACCGTCCGTTGCACCGCCTCAACGTCACGAACGTTTTAACTGTGAAGTTTTCTTAAGGACTATTTTTTGCAGTTAGGAGGCTAAATTGCCCTGAGGCAGTCCCTCATAATTTGTTCACAGGTTGTTGTTTCATTTCAACATTGTAATCCATCATAGCAATTTGTACATCATACTTCATGCTGTTGAAGTCTGTATTGTTTGCATTGCAAGGACTTTGCACCAGAACAAGCTTATCGTTGTCTTGTCATAACAGAGGACTGTATTTTTTAGCCTTCTTCTATATTGATGTAAGCGTGTGGCAGAAAACAGCTTTATTACATAGTGATTTGACTGTGATCTGATACCTAGGACTGATATCTCCTGTTGATAAATCACATAACGAGCAGTATAAAATACTAATGATACACTGGGGGCAGAGAGAATTATTTATATTTGATCTTTGAGCTTAAAACCTCATAAAGAATTAAATGTTTGATGAGAGAGTGTTCCAGATAATCTATAATGTAAGCACTGTAGCATTGATGGTTGAATTAAATTACCAACTTAATATGCAGCTTACAACTATTATTGTTTTCATTCGGCTAAATAAAGAAAAGAAACCCAATAAACTCCAGAGCACTTCATAAATTCATATTTTAATGTTAATTCTTTGGCTTTTAAGTTTTGAATAAACATGTGATCATCATTAATAATAAAACATAATAGCAAGAAAGTTGTTCCTGAAAACAAATAGTTCAGAAAGTTTATTGCATAAAGAATGACAAGATAGTGACATTTACTTTTTTCTCATAGAGAAAATTGTAATTTTCCCCTCTCTATATGCAGAATGTATGTTTTAATGTAATTAACCCTCTCAGTACCAAGCTCTGAAAACCACATTGGTTTGTTTAATACAGATGTGTGTGAGTATGGGACTATTAAATGTACGTTAACACAAATCTTTCCTTCTTTTGACCGTTTCCTTCCTTCATTGTGTTATTATTTCCCAGCATTCCTAACAATGATCATCGCAGCACTGGTCTTCATTTCCCGAGGAAAGAGCGATGCCCATCCGGTGGCGGTGGGCACCTTTGGCAGCATTCCAAACTTCTTTGGTGTGTGCGTCTATGCATTCATGTGTCACCACTCCCTCCCCTCACTCGTGACCCCTGTCACACCGAAGAAGCGAATTGTGGCGTTCCTCTTCGGCGATTACATGATCATCCTCCTGTTTTACCTACTTTTGTCCATCACCGCCTTGCTGACTTTTACCAACGGCGCCATCCAGGACATCTACACCCTCAACTTCTTCACCGACAACGGCGTGCTACCGTTTATGCCCATGCAGTATTTTGTGGCGCTGTTCCCCGTGTTCACGCTCAGCACCAACTTCCCCATCATCGGCATCACGCTGCGCAACAACCTGATGGCGCTGTTTCTCCACGAGAACAAGCTCTACCCGTGGGCCGTCCGTCGCCTTCTCTTCCCGACACTGGTGCTTGTCCCGCCCCTCGCCATCGCCTTCGCGACGACGAACGTGACGTTCCTGGTCGGGATCACAGGCTCATACGCAGGCGCTGGCATTCAGTATCTCATCCCGGTGTTCCTGGTGTACTACGCTAGGAAGAAGACAGAGAGGACCATGGGAAAACGCTGGGTTAACCATCAGCACATGTCTCCATTCAAACACAAAGTCTGGCTCATTCTCATCTTCATGTGGGCCATTCTCTGCATTGCATTCGTGACTGTAGATCATGTGCTATCAGGGCAGTGAAAGGTGAAAGAACTTTCCCTCTCCCTCTCACAACTCCTCCTCACTCCTACATTTGTATTGGTGACAATCAAGTACCACTATTAACTCTTTGTGTGCCATGTGTGCATTTATTCACAATTAACTCTTTACATGCCACTTATGGACTATTTTGCCATCTGCACACACAATTACTGTAGAGAAGCAGTTTTTGTTGCACACAACGGGTTAAGAATATACTAAAACTCTGTATCTGTGTAACACATCAGTAGGGCATTTCTTGAAAGTTGTTAGCACCGACTAAATGGTCAGTGCTGACAATTTCAGTGAAATCCTGGGTTTTGATTGGCTGAGAGGCACTAGCCTCTGACTGTTACTATGGTAACTGTTGGAAAAAGACAACTTGTCAGTGCTGCCACTTTCATGAAATGCCCCCCACGAGTCATATTCATGAAACTTTACTAGCCTATAAGCAGTTAGTTACTGAAAATGGATGTTGCTGTTGCATTTTAGCAACCAACTTGGCTTTAGAAGGTTTCATGAATTTAGCCCTGGAAATGTAACATATTTAAACATTTGATAGATTTAATTTTGTCACAATTTTGCAGTATTTTTAAACATTTTAAGTCACATTCTATCTGTGTTTATTTTTAATACATCAGCAGTGTAGTATATTTTAATATTTGATATCAGATTTCTTCATGTCATAAATACAGCATTATATATGGAGATTTTAGCTCAATTATTTAGCTATTTTTAAACTGATGAGCTACTGTTAGCATTGATAATAAAAAAATGCAAATTAATGTAAATTAAATGACACATGCATGATTTAATGCACAATGGTGTATGTTTGTTAGGGTTATTGTAAGGATTACAGTTGATCATGGGAAAGATGTAAATTAATTTGAATCAAACGACGAATACATAATTTTATGCACAAAAATATATGTTTGTAAAAGGTAGTGCAATATGCAACATGCAGGTAGGAGGGAGGGAAGGAGATGAAGCAACAGTACTCATGATGATGGCATATCCAAATCATGGTTGTTGCTGTAGTTACGGTCTGCCTATACAGATCTCCATCCTGTGTTATATCCTACATAGACTGGATCCTGTATAGTGATTGGTTCAAACAGCATCATGTGACCAAATATATTTCAACTATGAAACTCATAATTTCACTGGAACCTCTCAGTGCATGGTAAATTTGATCACTAATATGCCCACTGCAAGAAGGGGCATTCCTGGGGAAACATTCCTTTCCCTCATTTGTCTGGGAGGTACCATACCGATGTTTAGTATTTTGTCTCAAACTTTAAGATCCGGAGCAGCAATCACAGTGCTTTTTCACACATCCCTGAAGAACGTAATGGTGGTTAGACTGCTGAAAGTGTTCATTATATTTTGTCTAGTTTGGCATATATTGCACAAATGTGATACCTTGTTCAGTATTCACAGAAATATAATGTTCTTCCCAAGATACTTTAAATTAGGTGAAAGTGTTCAATTTTCCAAAAATATGCTTTTGTGTAATATGGCATTGATTGAACAAATGTGTCACCATGTTCAATATTCAAGGAAATATAATCTTTTCCCAAAGATACTTTTAAATAGGTGAAAGTGTTCAATTTGCAAAAAAAATATGCTATTGTGTAGTTTGGCATATATTGACCAAATATGCTGCCTTATACAATGTTCAAGGAAATAAGCTTTTTCCAAGCTAATCACATAAAAACGAAATAGGTCTGAGGACTTTGTATGATAGACCAATAGTAGGTATATGAGATGCCTATTCTCTATGTGGGGTTTAATGTCTGTGTACCCATTGGAATGTATTCAAATAACAAATATGTAGTGCAGTCAGCTGATTAAGCTTTCATTGAGAATACATGTGATTTCACTGTGCAAGGTATAGGCCTTCTACAAACACTGCATTAATTACAGAGGGTGAGAGTTATTATATGTGTCACAGGTTATACTTGGACAGATTAATGCTACTTAAATTAAAAAAACTCTCCCCATAATTTGCTTACAAATAATTAATCAAACTTAATTACCCTGGGACAAACACATGAAGAAAAGGTGAAAAGGAAGACTATTATTGATTTCAAATGAAGAAGGACTTTATTGAAACAAAAGCTCTACAAAGAACAAAGAAAATCTACAAAGAAAACTCTACACAAAGAAAACCAAAGAAAACCATTATACAAAGAAAACCAACACAGCACGTCGTGCTGACTTGTGTTAAGTACGTTACAGTCCCGAGCTGTTCATTAACAGACACAAAAAGAATAAATCAGTACATGGCTATAAACAACTATTAATATAAAATCATCGTAAATGAATAACTACGTAAATACATGAATCAATTAATATCCTTATCAATCACATGGATCATGTTCATATAAAAATAATTCATTCACAATCAAACACATTGATATTATTTATAGTCAATCAATTTACATTGTAATCAAGTGTCTAAATTAAACTACACATGTACAAACAAATAGCATATTTACCTCATTATAATTAACAATACCGGTGCCTCATCATCAGCCCCTTTAACAAACGATGACGACAGAACGATGGTGGCAACCTACGTATTAACACATTTAAAAGAAAAACAGTTCTTACTACTCTACACAAAACATTAAATACTACTAATCACTCACAAACTCACACAATCAACATATCATATTATACAATTATTTTACACTACTATGGAATCATTGACATGAAATCATTAATATAAACAATTAAGCATAACAAAACAATTGAATTTTAACTTACATGTATTAACGTCAACGACAACGGCAAAATGTCTGTGAAGTGTCTATCTCAAGTAAAAAAAATAGAATGAAAACAAAAAGAGCTTATAAATCGTTGTAATTATAAAGCGCGCGGTTACCAGGACAGCGCACGCGAATCGCGCGCGCAGCCATGGTAACATAGAGCATGGTTCGCGCATGCGTGATAAGACAACCAAAAAACAAAAACGTGAGAGGATAGATTGATCCTCTCACATATGATAAAACATCATTTGATGGGCGTGGCTATTAATATTTTATCTCAACAATATTATCTGAAAATGAGAACAAAATTATCACTAAAGAACCATTTTGACAATTCAAAAGACTGCCTGTTATGCCATATCCTTAGGTGCACAGACACCCCTTCCCCCTCCCAACAGTGTCCCTTGAAACTCAGATTCTTGCCATGGTAATGAACTTGCCATATTCCTGACTATAATCTTGATGTGTTCCTTTTGTTTCAAGGAAATGTAAAGTGGTTCTGTAGCAGGATTGATCTTTTATGTGTTACAGTGTTAGTATTGTGTGACATCAGGTTCCTTTTAATAGTACATCTTAAGCATGATTATGGAAATCTAAACTCTATCTCTCTAAGATAGATTCCCACCAAATCTTTGAGATCTTTGGTTATTACAAAAATCTAACTGTATCTTTCGAAGATAAACATTTCCTTAAGTAGTTCATCTTCGGGATTCTTAAACGCAATGTACATATTCTGCATAGTAAGATTTTAACCATTGTTCATGAGCGTGTGATAATCTTCCTCTCTTTCTTGGACCAATAATGATTGCCCCTTCATGTCTTCTTGCATATACATGTATTTTAAAAATACCAACTCAATAATCATGCACAGTTTATGATATTAAGTCCCTATATGCTCATGTAGAAACAGTAATTATTGTTTTGTAGATATATTTTATATACCCATCGAGAAAAGATTGTCTGATATGCTTTCCAGATACATTTTCTTATTCGGAAAGGGGTTGTACTTGTATAACCAATCGGCTGTGCAACATTGTTTTAGTAAGCAAATTCTTCTTGCCGATCAAATTATTTCTTGTAGTAAATGGCATGAGTGTCCTGTGTGTCATGCATGAATGAGTACTAAATTAACAGACTTCCCCCTTTTACCAAGAAATGTAGCGAAATAAGGTTAGGTAAGTGTACCCTGCTATGTAACACGGCAAGCCCATTCTTATTCAGCAACTCATACATTCTCTCTTCTCATACCCGTAAGAAAAAGTAACATCAGGCATTTTAGCATATTCATAATGACATATACTTTTTATTTACAATATCATACACAGTGCAAACATACATATAAACATTTGTACATATTATTTACAAAGATTATTATACTTCTTCTGGGCAGGGTGTAGTACACTGTATTGTTATAATTGAACATCTAAATGTACTTTTTACAAAAACAATATTTTACAGACAATATTGAATATTACATATGTACTTCTTTCACCATTGTATAATATTGTATAGGATTTGCTGGATGTTCGGCTCATGGGAATGAATCCCTGAACCAGATGCCTTAAAATGTGTTGTTCTAGCCACATTCTTTTTCTTTCTGGTGGTTGTATTTATTACTAGAGGTTTATTTTTTAGTACACTAGCATCAAGCAGCTGTATTTGATTAAATGATTTCCTTTTTAAAATTTGAAACATTAAGGAAAGTTTGCTTTTTATGAGTAAATGTGTGTAATACTGTTTTTAATGCATTTTCTAAACCAATGTAAGAATGTGTCAAAAGTAATGAATTATGTCCATTTATTGAATGTAACCAGCTTTCTTCTGCTGATATGATTACCAGACAAGGCGGAAAATACATTCCCGTAATGTTCCTCTCAGCAAGTGATCCGATGAGAAAGATTACATGTTTTATTAATCTTATCTGGAAGCTTTAAATTTCAGATTAAAAATACATTGCATACTGATTTTCAATTAATTCCCCAATTTCAATTAATTAATAAGTAATAATTGGATGTGTGATCAGATAATACCTTTCTGGGATCTTTTTATTGTGCACTTCATCTTACTGCAGATATACAATGTAATACATCTTAACTAAAATTTGATCCTTTTTATTCATCTGTTCTATATTGTCAGTACATAGTGCTCTTAGCTTCTTTCTCCGAGCAACAGCAAGTCCTTATAGCTGTTATACATTTACATTCATTTATTTTGGTAGAATGTGCCACAGTTTGTTCATACATGTTTAGCATAATTATGATTGTAGATTGTGGTACATGTATAGAGTACCAAAGTGGTGTCCTCGTATCCATGGTGATGCAAGTTTCTGGTTCTAAACATCACTCCAGTGAAAGTTTCACTGGTCTGACATTGTCTAGCAGGTTAGTGTCAAGCACCTCCAATGAGAGTCCCCACTATTATTACAACTGCTTGCTCTACCCACACACTCTAGAACAAGTTGTCTCGATAAAATGCTCATATGACATCATACTGTTGTACTATATAGGATTTAGGTATGTACTATATAGGATTTAGGTATATCTACGCATTGATGTAAAAATCATGACGATGTGATTGATTAAACACTTTTTATGTTTTTATAAAGAATTATGAATTAAAGGAAATATTTTTGATGAAATTTTACAATATCGTCTGATGTGTAATACATTTTGATGTCATGGTAGAAAAAAAATATTCTTGCGGAATTCTGATATCCTTTGTTTTTCTCTCTTATCCTCTCTTTCTCTTTCTCTCCCATTTTCTCTCTCATCCTTTCTCTATCATTAAAGATGTGTTTATGACAAAAATTAATGAACCAATCATGCAAACAAATAGAATTAAATTGGTCTTTGCAAAGAAACAATTCCATAAACAACAAACATGAAGGGGACTTTGTCATGGATAATTAATTTGAACCTCGTGCTACTCTGTATTTCCATGTGATTTATCATTTACACATTCAAAAGTAGAGAAGAGCCATTCATTTCCCCTTCCCCCTAAAAAAAAACATGGGTATAGTAACATACTGACAAAAAGTAAATAGCACAAATAATTCAACACCAAGTATGCTTCACATAAGTACCAAAGATCTTAGGATTGCTTAAAAATATAATGAATCACCATCAGAGTACCATGGGGGGTGGAGAAATTCAGTAACGGTAATGCAAGGACATTGGCTTTGTCTCTGCATCATATAAGGTTTTGAGATCATCTTGTGCCTATAGTTTTAACAAACCAAGGCTATGAGACGATGGTCTTCAGTTCAATGTAGCCAAGAGTGCTTTTAACCAAGGCTATGATGACAGAATAGTCTTCTTGGAGGAGACGGCCGATAGCGATGATCGTTGCCCCGTGAGGGCGGTCTCCGTGTCTGCCGTTTGTGGGGGCTGCTCCTGGTGGACCGACAGCATCACGGATCCACCCTGGTCCGCCTCCGACGCCTCGGTGGCTCCCTCCGTCACGCTCGGCTCCTGCTCGCGCTCCGGGCTGGGGCTCCAGGTGCGGAGCCTCATGCATGCTGGGTAACCGCGGCTGCGCTGGTGCCTGGCGCTGCGGCGGAGCTCTTCCTGACCTGGGCCGGGCTCCCGCTCCAGCCAGAAGTGCTCCACCTTGTGCTTGATGTTTGCGTTCTCCTCCCGGTACTCCTTCTGCCACTGCCGCAGCTCCTGCACATGCTCCAGCTTACGAACCTGGAGCAAGAAGGAAGTGCAATCGGCTTATCGTACTGAAAGCTATCATTATGATATTTATTTTATCAATATTATTCACCAAGCTCATTCCCTTCAGTTGTTCAACACTGTTCTACCAGGGCGCCTTGCTTTGACATTTAACACAGCAGGGCTCACATAAATGGTAAACAGGACGCAACATGTACATGTATCACTGAGTAATGGGCACTATATTGTATCCTAAACTTAATTTGAAGAATTCTGTTGTCTGATTGGTTGTAAAGAGGGTTAAATGTTTGCTCTGGAAAATCATGTTTTGTGGTTGAAGACAAAACGAATTACTCCCATTCGGGAAATATTTTTATTATAGGTCCGCTGTGATTATTTAAAAATGTTTGGGCCCTTGGCTTTGCCAATGGATCATTCATGGTTTGAGATCACCTTGAAAGTTTCCTTTTTCAAATGCCTATTCTATGCTACTTTTAATACTAATGATATTTCAAGTACTACTTCTATCACTATTACTACTTCTACTACCATTACTACTGGTACTACTAAATCGTCAATGTGCATCATTTACCTTGTAACCTCTGAAGAAAGCCTGTATGACAGTTGCAGCTTCTACTTCTGTCCATATCAGCGAGAGGGGGAGAGGAGGCCTTGGGCTAGATATATCACAATGCAAGAGAAAGAGACAGAAAGAGAGAGAGAGAGACAGAGACAGAGACAGAGAGACAGAGACAGAGAGAGACAGAGAGAGTGAGAGGGAGAGGGGGAGGGAGAGGGAGGGTGGAAGGGAGGGATGGAAAAGGGAGGGAGGGAGTTAGGAAAGAGAGAGAGACAGACAGGCAGACAGACAGACAGACAGACAGAGATGGAGGAGGGATGGAGAGAGAGTGAGAGGGAGAGAGCGGGATAGAGATGAAACTACAATGGCTGCTGACACAATGCATTATGTATTCACCAGAAAGGATAAAATATTAAAGAACCATATTTTTCTTTTCTTTTTCAATATGTTAAACAATGGAACAATCTCCCTGGAGTCAGTAAGCAGTCAATGAATATCTAGAGATTTGTATGACATTTTTCAAGATCGAAACATAGCCTAGATCTGAGATATTTCTTCTTCTGCATTGAATGCAACACACTTTCACTACTTGCTTCATTACACACTTTGTATTTCAAGGTGATGTATTAATTTTGCAGACAAAAGCATGCTCTTTGAAATATTGACCTGCCTACAAATCCATTTAAAGTGTAAATCATGAGGGCAGATCTTGTGTAGCATTTCTTCATCTAGCATTTATGATGGCAAAAGGGATACTTCACTTTTAACCACTGAATTAATGTGAAAAAAAGAGAGATTATTTACCAGTAGATGGGCAATTTTACATCCATTCACAAACAAGAAGTCAATTATCAATTTTCATGATTCTTACTTACTTTTCTGCCAAGATAGTTTTGACAAAGGGAATCTCTTCTAGATTGTCTCGTTCTCTTCCCTTCATATCTGGGTTATGTCTGCAGAAACAAAAACAAAACAAAACACAACAATGATTATATGCAGGAAATCCATACCATGGCAATTGAACTGAATGCCATTTCATACCAAGTCCTACATGGATGAATTACACAGGAAAAGAACAAAATTGCCATTGTACAATTTGCATTGCAATAATCTGTAAAGTATGATGCACCAATATTCTTCTTAGAGATAGAGTTCAACTCAGAGCCAGGGGAGAAGCCGCAAAGTTTATTCTTTTGGTATGTGCAACGTACTGCTAGGTTTTATCAATTTCAGAAAAAAATACAATGTACAATATATTTTGCATAATGTATACAGTAAGGATGGTTCATGATAACATACACTGTACTTTAAATAATGTTTTTCTTACCTCCAAAAATACTCTGTCAAGAAGTCAAGCCCATTGAAGCGAAATCTTTTCCTCTGTTGACAATATTATATAAAAAGATGCTCTCAGATAAACAAAAACATTAACAATTAGTAGGCCTATACATTTTAAGTGTACATTATTTGCTTAGAGTTGATAATCTTTTATTACATATATTTCTGATTCAATGATGTACAAGTCTACTCTCATGTCAATAAACACAGATATGAGTTGTATATTAAAAAATATTTGTTAAAAGATCATGGTTGCAAAAACTAAAAAGTATCCTTATTTTGAGTTTTTGGGCAGGAAAATAACTTTCTCGTTATTACTTTGTTAAATTTACTTTGTTTTGTATAAAGTCTAGTGTAATGAGGCTTAAATAAAACATACTCTTTGTTAAGCATTGGAGTATTTAATTGAATAAAGCTTCCTCAATGATTACTTTAATTCACTGCTTTCACCACTTTCCAGAAAATTTAATTTCAAGTTCATTAAAGGGATAGCTCACCCTGAAATTAAGTTGGTTTCAATAAAAGCAGAAATGCAAAAGAAACATATTAGTAAAGGTTTTATGAAATTCTGTCAAAGGATAAGAAAGTTTGGATTTTGTGACGTCATGTGTGAGGTGCTCTCCCATATAGGTTTTGTACAATTTTTTTTTTAAATGTCCATTTTTTGGTAAGGATATGCATTATTTTCCATGTGCATTATACATCATTAGAAACAAGTTTTTACACACATACCTATATGAAAAAAAAAAATCCTTCATCAGAAACAGAGAAAGAGCAGTATATGGCATCATACAGCACACAACATATGGGAGAGCACCTTGCACATGACGTCACAAAATTAAAATTTCAAAAAATCATAATTTTCTTATCCTTTGACAGATTTTCATCAAATCTTAACCAAAGTTTCTTTCATATTTCTGCTTTATTGAAACCAACTTTAGGAAGGACTATCCCTTTAAGTTTAACTCATTCCCAATCAAGCTCTCCCTTTAAGTTAAACTCATTCCCAATCAAGCTCACCTCAAAGCATCTCTCCTTCTTTGCTTGCTTAAGCATTGCGAGCAAGGCAGGCAAGAGGACAGGGAAAATATAGTGCTCTAGATACTCTCTTGGTGGACCTTTCAAGTAAAAAACAAAGCAAAAGAGAGGACAGAAATAATCTAGCACTCAAAACAAAATCAGTACACAGTGAATATTTGTTTACTTAAAGAGTATATTTTTACAAATATCAAAGAAAAATCCATAAAGTATAAACATTTATACAATTTATATGAAACACAAGTAATAATACAGAGTATATTTGTTTCCCTTGAACAGTGTTTTTCTGTTGAAACATGTATAAAGTATTGTGTACAAAAAGACAACATTTCTTGTCTTTCAATAGAGGACCCTGTTTCATAAAGCTGCTTGTAAGTTACGCACAAATCTTTGCATGACTAGTGACCTCTTCTTCGGTGCTAATATTCAGATTCTCAATGATTTTGACTCCTATTAGCTAAAGTTCAATCTTATCTTCTTAGATTGAAATTGTTCTTAATAAGCGTCTGAATACAAAGTTTCTAATTGGTTAAATTTGATTAGGATTTGTATGAAATTCACTCCCAGTATGTTAAAACATGAACAAATTGGGGTATCTCATTTAGCACAATAATAGGTCACCTGTCGTGCATAAGTTAAAAGCTTTATGAAACAGCTAGGGCCCAAGTTCAACTGTACTTACATTAGTAACATAACAGAACTTTGTTTTCTTGCAGGATTGTAGACTCTACTCACATGTATCTTTGGGAGGCTTTGGTTGCGGGGGCGGGGTGGGTTCTCTGGACGGCTTCTCCACCATTGTGTAGCCCACTGCGGCAGGGTGGGACACGGCTGGGTCAAACTCGCTCATCACATCAGTGTCTGCCTGCACTACCTTGTCATACATGTGGCCAAACATGACAGGTGAGTGACAGGCAGGGTTGAAGTCAATGATCTCTGTGGCAACCGATGCATTGTCATCGTCCAGGTGGAATGGAGGGCGCATGAGAGCAAACTCTGTTGGCGGAATTACAAAAGTTATGATTGACATTGACTGCAACATGCCATCAACAGAGCAGCAGCCTTGATCAGCAAAACTACAACAGCAATCAAAGAAGATGGTCAGCAACCGGTCAAAGAAACGCTTAAAGAATAGAGATTTTTGCCTTTTCTGAAGTTTGTGTAATACACTACAGCTCAAAGGAATTGGCAGAGGGAAAGGGAAAGGGAAGAAAGGGAAGGAGACGCAATTTCAAACTGCAGTATATATCGTCTAGTTCTTTCCCTTTCCCTATGCCAATTTCTTTGAGCTGGAGTGTATATGATACATATGGTCAACATCAAAAACCTTACCATACTGTACTGGGAAGACAAAAAAGCCTTCAAAAGGTGATCGTGAGCAATCTTCTTGCCAATGGTCTTAAATTCATGTATTGTCTATTTTAGAAACTTGCTGAAATTTATTTGCCCTCAAATGATCCACAGTTGGAGTAATCAAATTTATAATCACAAATCCTGAAATTGTGCATCCCGAACACCCGCTCCGTGATTGCTTCAGTCACCGACCGGAGAAGTCAGTTTGCCTTTAGCAATACATCATGATCGTTCCGAGAAAATATGATCGAAATGAAGACTCTCTTATTATGGCAGTCTTTCTTTTTTCGGACCTCGTTCCATTAAACATCTAGGGTAGCCTTAAAGAAACTAGAATTCTTCTATCAAGAGTCCACTTCAAATGTAATGAACAAGCAAACTACATTTTTTTTTTCAAATCACCAGTCCAAGTCACCATAAAATCTAACACAAATTCAATCAGGAAAAGCCATTTACAATACACGCAAACGCTGTGGCATTTGAGGACCACAACTTTATCGTTAACAAAAATTGACAGGCTAACAAAAACAGTTTTGCACAGAAAATACAATTATTTGTAAGTGTTAACTCAAAATGTCTCAGTAATATGATTTTGAAAATATAAAGCATGAGAGTAAGTGTGATTAAATGTCAGAGTATATCGACATGCGTATTTGTTTTCGTCTCAAATCATAAGTGCGGCGAGAATGCCCCCCACCCCCATCATTTCAAGTTAGATCTACTCACATGACATGGGGCCGCCTCACTCTAAAAATGTTTTCGCACAATTGTGTAATGCAAAAACTCAAATGTTAACAATATCACTTCCGAACTGTGCTGTGACATTAAATTTAATCTTAGATCTAGATCACCCGACAGTGGACAGTATTCATCAAGAAAAAGAATTAAAGATTATAAGTGTCGCTCGTTTTACCTTGTATTAAATTTAATATTACTAACATACAAACGAACACATGGGACTGTGTGCACTAAAACAATCTAGGCAACCATGTTTCAGATTCGATACTACCATTTCAATTTAAATCCTCACCTCTGCATATTTCATCCCAAATGCTTTTTTCTTTCTTGCGTGAAATATACGACATTTTCGTCTCCAAAATTTCATAAACTCAATGTAAAGTTGGAAAATGTAAACGATCACGACACTGTAGATCTGGCCTCTTCACTGTAAATCAGACGCTTGATCAATACGTCCAAACAAATATAAATCTCCTTTTTCTTTCAAAATATCACCTAACTTTGTGCATAAAGTAGTATATAATTCATTGTTTTACTTCTTTGTAGTTTTAGATTAATATATCCGAACATCATCATCTAAAAGGGCATTTTATATATTGTAGCGCAATAATATCGTAGATCTTTTGTGCGGTGTGATCGTCATGGTGAAATTGTCACCCCTCCCTAATCTTTCCCCGACCCACGGCGCGGCCACATCAAATCAATCGCACCCCCCCCCCCCCCCCCCGATCGCATGCGTGTTACAACTTTACAAGCATTTTATAAGTACAGTCCCATGTGTGCAAGTTTGTGTGCTATCTGACTTCATTCGTTAAGGATTCTGGATAAAAAAAAAATGGGTAGAAAGAGCAGATACAAGAAGTATAAAGCTGTTGATCCCTTCTGCACAGGAGAGAGGAAAGAGAAATTATTACGGTAATAATGCTCTTGTTTCTCTTAATTTTATTTCGGTGTATTTTAAAGAAGAACATGAAGAACTGCAGAGCCAGAGTCAGAGACCTGTGTGACTCAGGATGTCCTTGTCTGATCAGTCAGTCACAGCATGAAGATTGACAGTGTCATTTAAATGATTTAGAAGTAACTAATAGTAATAGTTATTGTACTTTGACTATCTACCTGTCTATTTTGGTGTGATCTTGAAATAAATTGAGTCCTCGGCCATATGCTGAAGTCTGAACCAGTGCAAGCCAGATTCTGAACAGCTATTTCCTTCAAGTTCAACTTATCATTCATGTACAGGACATGGACAAACTAAATGGCATACATTCCAGCTCAAAGGAATTGGCATAGGGAAAGGGAAGGAGCCGCAGTTGTAAACTGTGGTATATTTTGTCCAGTTCAGCATGAAACATGATGCTTTTTAGGCTTTAAAAAAGCATCATGTTTCATGCAGAACTTGACAAAATATACCACAGTTTACAACTGCGGCTCCTTCCCTTTCTTCCCTTTCCCTTTTGCTTTTCCTATGCCAATTCTTTTGAGCTGTAGTGTAGCTGGGGACCTAAAATCAAGATTAGGCCTATATTTCTACTCGAAGTTGTTAATAATACTGTCACGGCTATGAGTAAGACGTCTCTGTCTGGATCTACTGTAACTTTTTTGTTTTAGTTTATTCGCATAATCAGCTACAGCCCAGCAGTTATGAATTTGAATTCATATAATAATCCATGTACACTTTTCAATAATTCACAGATTGCCTTAAACTTGACAAAAAAGTATTCAAAATTGACCAATGAACAAATGAAGCCAGTTTGACCATCTTCATGGAATGTATTTATTAAGCAAATCAGTGGTTGAACCATTGTAAAATTATATAAGATTACTTTAGAATATTCATAAATATAACTGACAAATTTCTGTGACTTATTTATTCTACTTTTTGTTTGTGTTTAGGAATGAGAATGTATTCAACAGAGCACCACAGAAGGAAGAATTTGAGCAGAAACCACCCAAGGGTTTCCTGGAGTTGATGAACTCCATTGAAGAGAGCCAACGGAAGGAAAAACAAGTGAGGAAAAAGAAGAAGGAGCAACAAAAAGCTGCAGAGAATGGAAGAGGTGAGTTGGTGGTTTATCTTTTACGAAACCTTGTTCAACAATAAGGGGTAGGAGTGGTAAAGAAAGTTAGGATCCATGATGAGCGCAGTGCTGCCATGACCTTGGGACATTTGCCCCATTCTTGATTGATTTCAGGACGTCAGGAAGGGATCTTCTCAAAATGATACAATCATTTGCATCAAAGAGAAGAAGAAAAGAAAGAAATGCTTTGCAAGTTTTTGTGTTGTTTATTTTCTTATCTTTTATAGAAAAGGATAAAGGAAAGGAAAAAATTATAACATTTGTTGTTTCTTTTCTTTTATAGTACAATACATTACAATACAATTACAATACATCGTAATTTTTTGTATTTTTTTTTGTCTTTATTATTGTAGAGGGGAAAAAAGAAAGAACTATTTGTAAGTATTTTGTTCTTATTGTTGTTTATTTCTTTCCCTTTGTAGAAAAGAAGAAAGGAAAGTATGAGAGGCGCCCCTGGGAGTCAGATGACCAGTTCCTGGCTCGTGTGGACCGCAATGCCTCAAGGATCATCAACAGTGAGAAGATGGAGATCCTGAAGAGCGGAGGAGACAAAGAGGAGGCTCCCAAGAAGCTGACCAAGGAGAAGGAGCGCAAGCTGAAGAGGATCAAGAAGACGGCTGTAGCAGCTCGGAAGAAGTAAGTAACATGTGAGGGGCTTGTGATGATGGTACCCAACAATTATGTTTATTTCTTAAGGCATATTCTTAAAGCATATCTTTCCTCATGGGACATAATCGTTTTTGCATTGACAGTGGACATATCCATTTCTATAGTAGAGTGAAATTTTAAGATAAAACCAACTAATATTTAACATTGGACTATGAAATTTGGCAAATTAAGTAATTTACTTGTTTGATTCAATAGAGATAATTTGAATACAAATTTATCACTGATCAAGAGTTTCAGCTTGTATTTTCAAAATCAAATATTCAAAGTGAAAGATTGAGTCTCTGTTCATAGCGTTATAGAAAAAAATTGCTGCTTTGCAGCAAATGTTGAGATTGATGAACGCTATCGGTTATTTCGTATTTCCTAGAAATGTTACCATTGTGTTTTCACTTATTCTTCAGTTAGCCATCATTCTTGGACCTGTTGCATAACATTTACCATTGATGGTAACTTTGCTACCAATGGCTACCTCTATGGAAACCTCGAATTTGATTGGCTGTCAGCAATGGTACTTGCCATTAATGGCAGAGTTACCAATGTTTTATGCAAGTAATAATGCAACAGGGCCCTGTCATTTCTCTTCAGGAAAAAAGAGGAACAGAAATAATGTTCTCTTCTGTGTATCCATGGGAAGATGATTCACGAGTCTGTTTGTCTGGCTTTTTCTCCAACACCCCATACATGTGGTTGAAATTATCATCATTGTATTTTCAGTCATTCTTCAGTAAACCACTATTCTGTTCTTTATTTTACAGGAAAGAAGAGGAACAGAAAGAATATGCTGAAAGTATGAAACAAGACAGGATGTTGGAGTCTCTGGAAAAGGAGATGCAAACAGGTAAAACCAGGAATAAATGTCTTCTAAGAGACGCTAATTTAGAATGTAAAGTGCTCATGAAAACATATGTGTGGTTGTGTTGGTTATGTTTCCATGATCTGTTCTATCCTAATCATATTTTTGTTCTGAAGTCAAGAGGAATGAACATTGAAGTCGGAATGATTTTATGATCCCAGAATTGTAGATAATTTTTCCTTTGTGATTGTTTGTCGTGTCTGTTAATATTTTGTTGTGATACATAGACGTCTTTAAAGGTGTATACTTTTTGCAGGCTTAACATAATAAGAATATAGTAACTGGGCCATATTGCATATAGGTTTTTAATTATTGTAACCTACCATCAATGGTAACTACCACGTCAACAGCCAATGAGCCTTCATTATTGCAGCTGTTGCCATGGTAGTTACTATCTATGGTGAGTTACAATAATTGAAAACCTATTATATGCAACATGTAAATGATGAATGGAATTACATTGACCGTTGCATTTCAAATAGTTTTGTTGGTTCATCTTCAAGTTTATTCTATTACGAGCAGACCCTTGAACAGACAACTTCAAGCTACTCAAAGTATTGCTGAAAGATATGATTATGTACATGAAGGAAATTATCTCATCAATTCCACTGATCAAATTTCCATTGTGATACACTTGTTACCATGATTTCTTGTTTCACCATGTGTTATGTTTGCTTCCATAGATTCTGTTCAGTTTGGAGAAGTTGCGATGGAACCACCCACTTTAACCAAGGCACCCAGAAAGAGCACACACACAGCCAAGGTATTATTCAGTGTCAAATATTTACACACACACACACATATACACAGGGTCAGTGTTGATTTCACATGGTATAAACATTATGTGCAAACTTGCTTGGCCCCGCAATATCGTGGATGATCTTGCATTTGTGTGTAAATATCGCCAAATAGCCTGATCAACTCACTGTCCTTGCCAATGAGCAATTTTTAATGCATGCAAAACCAAACCTGGTGAGAATACAAGAAGCTGTCATGGATTTTTAACGTATGATGCTCTGTGTATTTTAGGGCAGTTGTATGAATATATTTATGTGACGACATATGGACATCTTTTGTCTGTCCATTGTACTCAGCATTCTATTGATATTGTCAAGGATGTTTCTTTCAGAGGTGAATTATACATGTATACTGTTCATGTGTATCATATGGTTCTGGTATTTTACTCACGTCATTCTAATAAAATACTTATTAGAAACTAGTAACAAATAAATTACAGACACCATGGTTGGATTTCATCCAGGATATTTGACCCATTTACTGGGGTGAAAAATGGAAAAAGGGAAAGAGTGAACTAGGAAAACTAACAAACTAGGATTGAATTATTTAAATAGAATTTATTAGTACACTCTGACCATAGAAACATTCAAAGAACATTTCATGTCATTCTGCTTGTGCCTCTACCGTACAATTTTGTGTGCTGAAGTGTTATTTGTTAAATCACACACCTCCAACTCTTAAACAACTTCACCCTTCACTTAGTACAACACAATTACAATTGATTATTGGAATTAAAGATTACAATATGATTACAATAAGATTATGAATAGGGATGAGGAAGAATGTAGCTTATTGTAAATCAAAAGTGTATTATCCTTTAATTTTCTATTTATTTTGTTATCTTGTTGCTCTCATGTTTTAGCCTGGTCAGAGGGAACTACTACTCAAAGGAATGATTGGAAAGAACACACAGGCACCAACATCAACACCAACGCCACAAAACAAGAAAGCAGTCATCAAACAGAGGAAGTCTGAACTCTTAAATAAGAAGAAAGAGCGGAGGAGAAAAAACATGTCAGCTTCTGAGAAGATACGGTTTGATCAAGCGAGGAGCGATGTGATTGAGGCGTACAGGAAGCAGAGGAACACTGAGAGGATAACGTTACCCGTGCTCTCGGACGACCCTACATGAAAGGAAATTAAGTAGAGGAACTATAAAGTAGAGGAACTATTAATGGACTGTTAATGCCAAGTGGGACTGATCTAAGCCAGTCAAACATTGATAACCACAAAGAGTCCTCAAGTTTGTGCATTTTTTTATTGAATCATACAGCCAGTTGTCCATTCCTTTCGACTGTAACGTGACCGTTCCTTTATCATTTGGGATTGTTGACTTGTTTTTTCAGTAACCCGTAGTGATGACCAAACACACTTTGGGAGAATTTGTTATGTTGTTATGGTGGGAGGCGGCAATATCAACATTTCACGCAATCATTCAAATGTGGCTGCAAGATTTCATTACTGTTATCTTTGTAGTCTTGCGCAATTTTGAAGACCCAAATCACAATGACTGGGTATACCATTGCGACGTTGGATTATTTTCACCAGATGACGTCATCGTAAATTTGGCTCATTTTTGTGAATTTGTGTACAAACCCAATGGAGAGTGTATTCTTTCATATAATTCACACACAAAATATATATTTTTCATTCTAACCATTGCAGATTATTGATTTGGGTCTTTCCATAGGGCAATAATAGTGTGTTATGAGTATCAATCAAAAACAATGGAAAAATAAAGACAAAAGCTGAGAAATACATACAAAATTCACAACACAGAGATGAACAAAGGGGAAAACATGGCCTTCGCTATTTTCCTATGTTACAAACTTATCAATCAACTTATCAATTAAATCACATCAGTGAATTATAGGGGGAAATAAGAAATCTGCATAATTAATTAATGTTTACTGTTACCACATAGATCATAAGTGATGTATGTGCCAAATTTTTTGGCACGTTCTGTTGCCATAATGCCCCCTCCCCCCCCCCCACACCACCACCCCTCCCCGCAACCCCCAGTAATAGGCAGACTCCAAATACCCTTGCCTGATTAAGGTCACAAGTGATGTACGTGTGACAGCTGAGGTGAGAGTTGTGTGTCATATTGCTAACCTGTCCCATGTATCTATGTTACTATAGAACTAAATTGTTAAAGCCAGACCACAGAATGATTGAAGGTCTGAAATTCCTGCTAAATCTGCAAAATGAAACATAAGGTACGTGTATTTGTCTTCAAACTACAAGGAAATATGTGCTTTATACTCATACTGAATAAATCTCACAAGACGATCAATTGAGTTGTCTTCTATTTTATTGTTTCATGTGTTTCTGTTTAACACTTCATGTATATCACACTGCAATATCAAACTAAGGGGCCATTTATAAGCTTTCTAAAGCGAGAATCAGTGCTTCTAAATGCATATAAAACCCCTCAAAAACATTTTGCGACACATGTGTTTAATTTGTTTAGATTTAGATTATTTAATCTCTCTATTATGGAGGCCAAGTGTAAAAATACAAAGTACAGGCAAACCACGTTATAACAAGTGGGTGGGGACCCACACTTTTTCCTCGCTATAGCCGGTATGTGTGATCAGTGTTTAACGGCACGAAGAAAATTGCTTGAGCTGTTGTTGCGTTTCGCTCGCCGGGCAGCGTGGCTGAAGGGAGTGCTCAAAATAACAGGGTCAATTTCCTTTCTTTTTCTTTATTCTTGGGCTGGGTATTTGCCTCACTTTAGCAGAAATTTCGCTATAGCCGATCTTGTTATATGAAAACAGAATACATGGAGGTCTATGGAAAAAAAATTTGGACCCAAGAAATGTCCTTGTAATAACAGGGTTCTCCCTTTACCTGTGCTCGTTATAACAGGGGTTTGCCTGCACTCTGAACAGGAAAACCTCTTTGTTGATTGGCGATTTTTGAGGCAGGAGAATATGATATGCAGAATGCCCTCTTGATCCCTTTATGAGTTCAGTGTTGTTATATCTCTCTCACAGGGAAACAGGTTGGCGCATATACTTGCATATTTTATAGTCACTTATTTTGAGTCTTCTGTGTGTATAAACACAACCATCTGCTGTCTGCGCATCTTGAAGCCGCTTTTACCTACATGTATCACCATCATTGCTATACAGCAGCCACTTAGCGTCTCTCTCCTGTGTGGTCACATCTTCTGCCTGGACATCTTTAAAACTCTGACCGATCACCATCACTGCTGTACGGCAACCACTTCAAGTCTTCCATGTGTGTAAGCACAATCATCTGCTGGCTGTGCGTCTTAAAGTTGCTGTTACCTATCACCATCACTTGTATATGGCAGCCACTTAGCGTCTCTCTCACGTGTGAACACATCCTCTGCCTGGACGTCGATGGCCTCTCCCTGGATGGGGATAGCCAGTCTGTGAGCCAGCAGCATCATGCGGTAGGGAGCCACGTCCTTGCGCATGCTGTACGTGTAGTCTCCCACAATGGGGTGTCCCAGGCTGTGGCAGTGGACGCGCAGCTGGTGCCTCCGCCCTGTGGGATGAGAAAAAAAAGAATGGAGTACTGAAGTGTGGCATCATAATGAGCATACTATCACTGGTTCTAAACTATGTGGGTACAGCAAGCAATGGTGATCTCTGCCCTGTAGAATCAGCAGAGAGAATAGAGTCCCAAAGTATGACGCCATAATGAGCATACTATCGAGACAAACTAAAACTATGTGGGCACAGCAAGCAGCGGTGATCATAAGGACTCGCAGTCAACAGTGCCAGACACTAGTCCACTAGACAATGTCAGACCAATGAATCTTTCTTGAAGAATGTTTTTTGCATAACAACAGGTATGATGACACCACTTCCGTACTCTATGCTAAAAGTTTCTCCTCTCCCTACATACACAGAATGATGGTAGAGAACAGTATTCAAAACAATCGGAGGAAGGATAGATTGATACACAGCAAAAATCATGCCTCTAATGCAAACACGCATATATATATATATATATATACTGTATATGGCCAATTCAAGTTATACCGAGGTAGTCTGGTCCTACATTTGTTACTTATTAAACAAAATATCTTTATAACCAAACAAAATCAAATGCCCAATGAGAAAGTTGTGTAATTGTGGGTTCTGTTGTGTTTTAAGATACAGGGCCATCTGAGAAACGGTCTTCATGCTGTAAAGAAGTTTCAGAAAAGTTACCACTTTGTTAATATCTAAACCTATACAAAATACATGGTGCATTTACTTACAAATGGCACATACATGTTTCAAATGGGATGTTAATACTATGGCCAGTAATCACAATGGTGATTTAAAATAGACTGCTTACTAAACGTAGACTAAGATTATGGGATGCACAATAAATTGTCTTATACTGTAACAAGATCATTGATTGTCAATCACAGAATTGCAACAGTGGGTGCTTCCAATTCTTCGCTGTAATTATTATGTGGACAAACTCAATATACCATCGTGATTCCCCAGACAAAAGCAATTATATTGAATCAATAATAATGTTTCATGTTGATCTATTTGGCGCCCCACAAAGATAGTCCAGTTTAAGTGCACTGGTTGTGTTAAATCTCTGTTCAATATGGGCCTTTGAGTGCATGTCACACTCCAAAAGAGCTAACAAATTGGAATAAGCTAACCTGTGTGTGGTTGCAGTCGGACCTTAGTGGCTGGCTGACCATCATACTGCCCTCTCTGGACCACATCCAGTTTGGTGGAGGCCTGGAGCAGCCTGGTTCCTGCTGGGCATTGGCCATCGTCGACCTTCATCATGTGCTCCAGGCCCTCCTCCTGGCTGGCATAGATGGCCCGTTGGATAAGCAGCGAATCCTCAGCCACATGCCCTCTCACCTACAGAGATTAAAAAGGGAAAATCCATCCTCAAGTTAAAATGTTTGTAATTACAGCAAAAACATACAAGTTCAAGACTCTGCAATCATCTTCAAAAGTTTTCTTGGGCAGTGCAGATCAAAAAGACAAAGCATCAACTGTCTGGGTCATTCTTAACCCTTCCATTAGCAGGCTTTGCAAACCCCACTGGCTTACTACACTTTTCCTTGCCAGATGTAATGAGAGGGGGTAAGTTAAAGACTCTTCATAATCAATCATCTTCAAACATTTATCTTCTTGGCAGTGCAGACCAAGCAGATCACTCCTAGTACCAGACAGTCACAGTTCCACATTAGTTACAACTCAGTTTATCACCTATAGGACTGAGAAGGTTAACAACCTTCACCTAAACTCTACCCTATATCCCTCACGGTACCAAACAGTCACTGTCCCATGTTAATCACAACACCATTGATCACATGTGGGACTGAGAGGGTTAACTGGCTGGGTTATTCTTACCAGTGCCAAATAGTGCTTAGTGACCGTCCTGGCTTTGAACATCGCCATGGCAGCAGCAGCAGATTTCTTGTTGAGTGCTATGCACAAGGCCCCACTGGTAGAGTAGTCTAGCCGATGTGCAAACCTACACAAAGTCAAAGCAAATGGCAATAAGTCAAGTTCAAATTGTACTTTTATCAAGGTAAAAAACATCAGCAATCAATTTACACATATTTAGATAAATTCTAAAAGGAGTGTTTGCTTTAATACTTGAAAAGTTCAAAGGCACTTTACAGAGTGAAAACATTGATAATACGATGTATTTGAAATACCGGTAATGTGTAACAATATCATCATACACAAACACAGCAACATGGAACAGAATGACAGCAAATAGAATTGGATGGAAACTTATTGAGGAGGGCTTCATCCAACAAAGGTTGAACAATGCCTGATGATAACAATAAAGGTTCAATACAGAACAAAAACACAACTACAAAATATAACTCAGTAACATATACAGGAACATAATCACCCTCACTCAAATAAACATTCATCATCAAAGATCATACAGGAACATAATCACCCTCACTCAAACAAACATTCATCATCAAAGATCATTGCTATATGAAGTCAAATGGAATGATGCACAGATATGTCAATTATCAATTGTCCTATCCTCTTGCTTTACTGTGGAATTGTTGTCCTGTCACTGATCTTTCACCTCTTTTCAGTCCCCTAAAATTGTAATTCCTCTCTCTTCTTTATTGATTATTGTCTCTTCCTCTCTTTTTGGCAGGTTTTTGTTCTTCTTTTCTTATCTTCCTCCTTTTTCTTCTTATTATACTTCCTCTTCCATTCCCTTCCTTTCCTTTCCCCTCCATCTCTTCTTCTTCTCCCCTCTTGTAATCTTTTTCATCATCATTCTTCTTTTCCTCCTCCTTCTCCTCAAGGTATTCCTTACACGTCTAGCCCCTTCATAATCTCTCTCTTACAAAATCAAAATAATGAGCATGTGTAGCAGAGAACATATTAAATTTTTATTACAAGTTACCAGAACTCTCAGATCTTTTGAGAGATATGTCATTACCTGAATCTATGACCCAGTGCTCCATCAGCCAAATCTGGATAAAGATGAGCAAGTTGGGTTTCCACGGTGACAGTATCTTCCGCGTCATTGCTGTTGATCTTCACATCGTAATGTTTGTCAACAACAATGAAGTTGTCACTCTTGTATAGAATCTAGGAAATCAAACAAGTATATGAGAGTTTATCATCACAAAAAGAACAAAGAAAATATATAAAAATGAACAAACTGACATGCATAATGCATATACAGGAATTTGTATCATTACAGGTAGGTACACACACTCCAGCTCAAAGGAATTGGCATAGGGAAAGGGAAAGAGAAGAAAAGGAAGGAGCCACAATTTTAAACTGCGATATATTTTGTCCAGTTCAGCATGAAACACAATGCTTTAGCCTAAAAAGCATCACGTTTCATGCTGAACTGGACAAAATATACAGCGGTTTGAAACTGGGGCTGCTTCCCTTTCTTCCCTTTCCCTTTCCCTATGCCAATTTCTTTGAGCTGTAGTGTACATGTATGTATGCAGTTATTGCTAAGCGCTAGTTATGAAATTAATCTGGTGCTGTCTACATTCATAAAAAAATTACATTTTAGTATCAGACTATCTTTCACAAAATGTCTTGAATGTACCAGTATGTCACTGACTGTGATACTTAGAACTCACATTATTTATCCACTCTTAATAATGATAAACTAGCAACGAGACCACCATAATCTACCTGTTAACTTTTGGAACAATTTGAACTTTTGAAGTAACTAAGATCAAGCCCTGTTGAGTGTAGATCTTGAGGCATCTGCAGTTATTAACCTGTAACATCCCACTTGTGAATGATTTCACCTTCAATACACACAAATCCCATAGAGCAGCATTTTGTCTGCAATAAAAGGGTAGAGGATCTGTGATGTTACAGAGTGTAACCTGACGCAATAACATTCACCACTATGCTTTTTGATTACCTTGATGTCATCTATCATTGCTGGACAATTCATTCCGAAGACAACTCTTCGCATGTAGCAGTATTGCCAGCGCAGATACACTGCGGCACTGCGCAAAATTATCTTCAC
This sequence comes from Arbacia lixula, assembly GCA_963669155.1. Lineage (NCBI taxonomy): Eukaryota > Metazoa > Echinodermata > Echinoidea > Arbacioida > Arbaciidae > Arbacia > Arbacia lixula. The sequence continues at coordinate 19,343,541 of OZ022579.1, read as the reverse complement.
CATGCATTCACAGACAGATCGAGTCCAATATTCACCAACAGTTCGAGCTCCAAATCAATCCAGTCTCTCCCAGCTCGGGTGAAAGAGCCAAGTGTTCTTCAGGATTTAGTCAAGAAAGGAGGTCCAGTCTGCAATTAATATGAAAGTGGATTACATACAATTATGGGTGCTAGTTCATAAGTGTATCCATGGCAGTTTACGCGACTAGTTATGAGTAGCTAGCCGTGTAGCACTGTTAAACAGTCCCGGGGCTAGGCCAGCTAGGCTTAGGGCCTAGCTAAACTAAACATGCGCTAATGCAGACCTAGAAATCACTTTCTTCATGTTCTTGGGCAAATTAAACAGCAAGGAAGTTGTCTAGGGTTAGGGTCACTGTTGTGGTTAGATTTAGAATTAGGTTTAGGGTTAGGGTCAGGGTTGGGTTTAGGGTTTAAATTCATAAAATAAGTGCCAAAGACTGGATACACTTATGAACTAACGCCCAAAAAATGTTACTACCAGGTTTCACCAACAACTTCAACATACCTAATTCTCACTGACAGATAAATACTAACTCTTAGACCTAATTATTAACTGGTTGGACATGCTGTCCATGTTGCTTCCCCACTTTCATAACTGCTTCCCCACTTTCATTTCCATTTCAACAAGATAACAATGTCTGATTGAACTCAGTTTCACTATGTTAATTATTGAGGAGAGATGGCAACTTGCCTCTATTACGATGGGCCTGTTCTGCTTCATACTGAGACGTTCCCCGACAATTTCAGCATTGTGAATGTGTTTCAGAATCCAACAAGTTGTGCTAAAAACAGAAACATTCATCCGAATTTGCAACGTCTGCATCGTCTCTGTCCGCCTTCCCAGCTAGCTGAGTTAGTATGGAGCGGCTGCGCCAACGCCACCCGGCGCCGCTCCGGCCGGGTCGGACGGGTCAGTCGATCCGCTAGGTGGCTGGCTTGCTTGATTGGGCATGCTTGCGCCCACTGAACCACTACGTAGTGCTTGCGCCTCTATTACCCTCTAATAATGTTGACTGTAAGGATTTTGAACGTTGATGGCAGCAAACGGCATCACCTTGTTTATTCGAGATTTGACCCCCGAAAATCACATAATTGTACTAAAAGTTGGAGGGTGTGAATTTCAAGGCTATAATCATGGAACAAAAACCCGATACCTGTAGTAAAATATATACATATATATAATACATGGTGTGGCGACATGGGTGGAAATCGCTCCCCGAAGGTTGGGGGGGGGGGGGGACATTTACTATGGTGGGGGGACAGGACTGAAAAAGTGGGGGACACTATCTTGTGGCCGTACAGAAATGAAAATAGAGGGGGGACACGTTCCCCCGTCGTCCCCCCCCCCCCCCCCCGGGATTTCCGCCAATGAGTGGCGATATCACTGTATGGGAAAATACCCGCAATATTACTACACAGTAACAAAATGACGGTGCCGATAATACACTATACCTAATGTGAAATACTGTACCAACATTTTGTTATCACGATGAAATAGAGGAAATAATGACAAACACGTTTGTTCCATTATTTGAGTAAATGGCAGAGGAAACAGTTCGTCGTCACCACTGAATATAGAAAGACAATATCTTTTTTTTAAGACAGTAACTGCACTGATTTATTTATTTACTTCCTACTAGCATTACCTTATAATGATACTTTTAATGTGTTTTGATTACATGACGGTGGAAATGCCAACGTCATTGCCTCAGCAATGACACGACGACAAGCATCATCATTAACTTTAATAGGATCCTTTGCCATGCCAAACATAAATTCATCAAAGCATCTTTTTGCTGATGAACGATATACCTATTTCAGTATTCATATATTGTTTAATATCTAGGAGTTCAATTATGGCAACAGAGACATAATCTTAGGATAAGCCTTCAGTTGAAAAAAGCTCTAAGTTAGCCATTCATGAATTCACTTATACAACTACCAGGCTTCCAACAATCCCAGATAATGTCCATGACTAGTAAATCTCCCCGCGGGATGATTATCTCAAGGACACTACTCTGTCCCGGGCCACCAATGACTTTATTACTGCCCCTTAGACAAACTTGTACATGTTAAAAAAAAATACTCCCTTGAAAAATATTACCCCCAAGACAACTCCAAGAG
>OZ022579.1:19274795-19341197 GCA_963669155.1 Arbacia lixula | reverse complement strand
AGCTTTATTACTGCCCCTTAGACAAACCTGTACATGTTAAAAAAAAAAAAATACTCCCGTGAAAATATGACCCCCCCCCCCCCCCCCCCAAGACAACTACTAGAGAATAATAATCCGCCACCAAAAACAAAAGGATAACCACCCGGGACGGCATTCTGAAAGAAACATAAGTCCAAAACTGTCTTAGCTTAGTACGTTGATATTTGAAACCGGACATCGGGATCTTTAATTAAGTTGGTTTCAATAAAAGCAGAAACATGTAAACAATATATTAGTGATTGACGAGAATCCGTCGAAGGGTATAAGAAAGCCTTCTCTTTTCAAATTTCAATTTTATGACGTCACGTGCGAGGTGCTCTCCCATGTGTTGTGTGCTGTATGATTCCATAAAGTGCTCTTTTTGTGTGTATGACAACGTAATAACCTTTTTTTTCATAGAGGTATGTGTGTAAAAATGTGCTTCTAATGATGTATCAAATGCACAGATTAAGGGGTGCATATCTTTTTGAGATAATGGACATTAAAACAAAACATTAGACAATATAATGGGAGAGCACCTCGAACGTGGCGTCATAAAATCAAAACTTTCCTTGGACAACATTAAACCTTCATTAATGAGTTTCTGCCACGTGTCTGCCTTTATCAACCAATCTAACTTTTGGGTGGACTACCCCTTTCAATTTCTGTCATCTTACTCTTGAACCCAAACATTGTCTCAGCAGAGAACATTCGTATAGGACCACAACAATGATTGATCAAGGATCTGTAACCATGACTTTAAATACAAATCAAAACGCAATCTGCTCAACCGGTGTTACTGATGTTATCTCTAGAGCTTGTACAAGGTATGTCCGAATAGCAGCAGCTAATAATTTCAGTGTGCGTTCCGCTATTTGTTCCACCAATTAAAACTGAATCACGAAAATACATGTGAATGTGAAAACGCGTTACTTCGCAGAAGGGGGAAAAAGTTGCGAGTATAATACGAAAATGGTATCCCTACCTCGAGGACAATTATGATATCGCTAGCCCAGGCAGGCTCAGTGGATCACGCCAGAAGACAGGGAATATTTTGACCCGCCCCCACCCCAACACCGGCACCCCACATCTTCCTTCAAAAGAGCTTCTCCCTCGGAGGTCAACATGGCCGTCCCTTTTTGGATAATACTGACCCTTCAACGTAAGCCTAGTCCTAGACACCTTGTAATTATGATTGTTGTCTACCCATGCAATCGACATAGGCCTATTTACATTGTTATGTGCTGAGTGGCGGAATGTTGCGTGTGTTTGTGTGTGTGCGTGGGGTGGGGTGGGTGGGGGGGGGGGGAGGTGGTGGTGGTGGTGGTAGGGTATAGTGGAGGTGGTAGTGGTAGTGGAGGTGGTGGCTTCAATAGTAACTCCCCATCGCGATATACCGTGTGTGGCCGGGGATAGATGCCCAGCCGCGGGGGCTTCTATTAATTTGACATCTATCAAATTATTAAAAAGAGAAGTATTATATGTACAGTATCGTATCAAGAAAATAGACGATCTACATTCACTACGACCACATACCAACGTCACTATACTGCTACTACTACTACTGCTCCTCCTCCTCCTCCTCCTCCTCCTCCTCCTCCTCCTCCTCCCACTACTACTACTACTACTACTACTACTACTACTACTACTACTACTACTACTACTACTACTACTACTACTACTACTACTACTAATGCTACTACTACTTCTACTATCACGACCACCTCCACCACTACCACTACCACTTTCACCATCACTTCCACTACCAGTTTTTCACCAATAGGCTACAACTACTTCAACTAGTCAAAGCTCGCTAATCCTTCCTATTGCGGAAAGTGAAGTATTTGTGTTGTTGAATCGTTTTTCGCTATTTTTGTGCTGTAATTTTCAACCTGTACACAAATCTCATGAAAAATCCCAATCATGACAGATCGTAAAAATGACTCATGCATATAACTTCCCTCCGCCCATATCGTGAGCCGACCTCTTCCCAACCCTCTTCATTATGCATCGGTCTACTGCCCACTGGAGTCAACAAGTGCACAACTCCCTCGGCGGAGAAAACGAAACTTTTTTGTGTACACCGTACGACGCCGTCGTTTTGTATCGTGCACGTAAACGCACGGCTCTCGCAAAACACCGCATTGACATCAAACGCATTCGGCTGTGGATCGTCGAAGCGCAGCGGTGGCGTCGGCGAAAAGCAAAGAACCAACAGGCAACACAATAGCTGTAACTGTTAACGGTATTAGATGCGTATTTCTATTGCACTTGCAGTCGCTGCATTTGCGTGTAGACCTGCTGCGAGTTAAATCTTGCCTCTGTGGGCTCCTGGAATAGCTTGGACATCTAACTTTGTGGACGCCCACAGTTTCATGAACACTTCCTTTCGTTCAGAGGATCCTGGATCATACTAATGAGGCGACCCTGCTTGGCAACCGATGGAATTTACTACTTCGTTTCAATAACCACGTAGTGACCTCACTGACGCTCATCGCTTTTTCTCCTCTTTCTCCGCAGCACTACCCCGTCTTCTACCCGCAGCTACGGGGAGCGTGTGTATGCAGCATCCGTTGGCCGTTGGGTTTGCCGCTACATGCAACATAGTAGATTTATTTGTGCAAATCTGTTTTGAAGAGCGTGACAAGAGACACTTTCTTTTGCTTTAATAAAATATTATTATCTCACTCAGCGACTGGGATTCTATTTTATATGCAGAACCACCCTGTGGAGGTACAATAAACAACTTGAGTTGAAAAGCTCTTGATGATGTTCTTCAGCACATCCAAGCCAGGGATGTAATTTCAGCTGAGCTTCGTCTTAAAGTTAGACTGAAATTGGAAAGATGGCACTAAATTTCATCCACAGCGGCTTCATCTTAGCAATAATTGGCTCAACATGGACTGGGGCTGGTAAGTTGTTCAATAATTTATTTGAAATTGTTCTTGAAATTTACATTTATACATATTGTGAGACATGCATTTAATGAAACAAAGATGTTTTGAGTTGATATGACTTGGTTCTCTGCTATGAAAATTTGAGAAATGGTTGAATCTTCCAGGTTTGGGTTTTGACGTAAAGTTACAGGATGTATACTTTCAAGTCTAGCGATAACAGCTACATTTATTTGTTATATAATCGTCTTTTAACAGGGTATCCCCATAGTTCAACAGCACCACACTAATACAAATAAATTTACAAAAGATGTCAGAAAAACCTGAAATGAACTGGTCAGAACAAGGCTTGTTTGAATTGAGGGACATTTACATTAGTTATGCCACACATTTCCAAGGTATGCAAACATTTTGTATTAGCAGTGAAATTCCTCTAATTATGAATTATCGAACTCTAAATTTATGAGCAGATGGGCATAAAAAAAGCACAGGGGACATTGTGTGCATCAACTTTTCCTGTGAGAATGTGTACTCTATCAAGATTCAAGAGGCCTGTATTTCAAAAGGAAGAAGAATCAAACAATGTTGGTAACAATATAATATAATAATAATGATAATAATAATAATAATAATAATAATAATAATAATAATAATAATAATAATAATAATAATAATAATACAAATAATAATGATAATAATAAGAATAATAATAATAATGATAATAATAATAATGATAATAATAATAATAATAACAATAATAATAGTAATAATAATGATAATATTAGCAATAATAATAATTCAATTATAGTTCTATTTCCATGGTGCCCATCAACTTTCAGTGTTCATTGGCATATTGGGAACAAATCACAATACAGAATTAAAGGATTTGAAATATTTTTGATTGAGACGAGGAAATTGGTTGAGGCTGGTGTGCCACTCTCCTTTGAAAGAAAATGGATGAATTAGCACTGATTACACACTACAAACAAATAAAATGGCAATGTAGCTCATTGTAGTTTATATACTTACATGTATGACGGATAATGAAATGAAAGTAAAGAAATAAATCTCTTTTGAACCATCTGAATCTGAGAGAGAGAAATTGCTAAGGAAGTACCCCTTCATTACCCTGTGCATGGTATGTGGACCGTGAAATGATGATAGCATCCTCGCCCAGTCATCTGTGTCTGACCAAAAGATCGAGAGAGAGAGGGGGGTTGGGGGGTGGGGGATGGGGTGATAGAAGGATTTAGGGAGGGATGGGGGGGGGGAGGGAGAGAGAGAGAGAGAGAGAGAGAGAGAGAGAGAGAGAGAGAGAGAGAGAAAGAGAGAAAGGGGTTGGGAGGGAAGAATGATTGAAGGATAATACTATAGAAGGATAGGGAGAGAAAGAGAAGATACAGGAGCATTTATTGTAACAGTGCATGAGCATCTTAAAAATTCCTCACTAGAGGCTTTTTGTACACATTGGAACATTAACTACACTGTAGATCAAACTTTAGATGAAACTGCATTCATGTCCAATTTAAAGTACATGTATGCAGGACCTTGAAGGAAATTTTAGGTTGGCCACAAAAAAATTGTGTCATATAAATACGCAATTGCCAGAAATGTTGCCATGGAATTTGTTGGTTGAAAATGGACATTGAAAATACTGGTATTTAAAAACATACTCGATTATTAAGCACTTGTATTGTGTAAATATCTGTCCGAATATTAATATTGGAATACTAGTGTGAATCGTCATTGTACAATTACAGTAGCAGAAGCGCTCTCATCCTTGGTAGAACACAGCTGTGAAACGGTTCACCATACTGTAGGTTCATACAGTACGTTGGTAATTTCCATTCCTTGACAGAGAACCAACATCTGCTTTCTGGTAGAAGATGCAATAATGATGGGGGAAGATGTTCATTTGCGAAATGCCAACTGGTTAAGGAATACAGGAAAAGATGAAAGTAATAATGGGCCAGTAGTCTTGCACTGATGCCGAGCACGATGATGATGATGATGATGATGATGAGTACGGTGATCACTGCAGCCCACAGTCTGGAACCTCCCTCTTTCAAGGAATTCATTAAGTACGGACGGGATATTGCTTTCTTTCCTGGGGTTTCCTCTGAGGAAATGTGTGCGTGTTGTGAGTGACAGTCATGTCATGTGCATCATATTGGAAAGTTTACCAAGAGACATTGCGATCGGGCATGCAAGAATAAGGATGCAATGTACTTTGCTGGTTAAGGTGTGTGTACCAGTCCTAGCACTTTTTTTTTGTTCTTGAATAATATCATGAATCATATGAATAATGAGTCCTAGTGTATTATGCATTTGAAGGAAAATCTTTATGAATACAATGTCATTTCCACATTGATAGTTGGTCATGTTATGTTTACAGATCAAAGCAGATCTGGAATCAGATTAACTGATAACTACAGGTACATCAGCTGCATGTTATAGAGTCTCAAAATTTGACAATACGTGTGTTTTGTTATGTCTATATGTTACCGGGTATTGCAAAATTTGGTGAATTAAAAACGAAATTCCACCAGATGATTGTTGTTCCATATCCATTGCCATGTTATGTATGCTCAACAATAAAACAAAGATGGAATTTGTTATTGCTGAGGACAGCTGAGCACTGCACATTCCATGGGTCAGGGCACAGTGAGAGAGAAGCCAGATAATGTACTATGGTCAGATTTGTATCATACCCCGCTCTCCATCTTTCTTATCTTCATACCACATCAATATTGCTGTACTTGCAAGGGACAATAACCTCATTGGGCTGGACACAATTCATCCACGGGCTTCTGGAAACGAGTTTTGTTCCCACAATAGATAGCTGATTTGGCTGGGCGATGAGTCACATTGGTAGTAACTAGATCAACACAACTGGGATTGGCAACTCCCATCCAAGGAAGTGTCGTTAAGCCAACCTTTTCCAGGGTTTCACTTCTGGAAGCCAGCAAAAAAAAAGAAAAAAAGAAGAATATTGCTGCTGGGAAATTAATGCCAGCTCATCATAAATGACAATAATCAATAAGGGATAAAACAAGTATTTGTGATTGTTACTTCCAATTCAAGGTCATGTTGATTTATTATACTCACTGGATAATTAAAAGGGGGTCGGATAAGAATAAAACAACAATAACAACAAATACATAAATGTTGAAGTGAGTGGGTAGTAGCCAGGAAGGACACAGCATTAAAAATAGCTGACCACAAAGCATGATATTAAATATCTAGACAAGAACATCACATGTACTTTTCAAGCTTGACGTCATGGAAAGGATGCCCTGTACCATGGTAAGCGCATATACCCTAATTAAACTTTTCAGAGGGCTCTTGAGTTATTTGGAGGGGCTCTTCATTGCTTTGTGGGGGCTACATTCCACATCACCCTGAGCCTCTGTGTATTGTTTGTTGTCACTGAAATTCTTTAAAAACTGTAAGTTGCATCAAATAAAGATATACTATAGTACATTTTGTTTGTAACTTTGTATGGTACAAAGACAATCGTTCTGCCACACTTCATTGCAAATATGCCCAATCCTGGGCAAGTATTTGTGTAACTTGTTTGTCCCAGGAACAGAGTTCACGAAAACATGTTTTCATTTTTTTGTGTGTAAAGAAGACAATGCATGTTTATGGGTATTCATGCATATTATTTATAGGGTAAAAACAACGATGCTCTGTTATAAGAATCATAATTCATGAGTTATTATGGGGCTATACATACAGTACATTGATTATAGGCCTTACCAATTTATTATTTTTTCTTTAAATCTGGTTAGTTTTTGATATTTTAGCAGTATTGTAAATGCCCTGCATGTGGTACTTGCATAAGACTGGTGTTTGCATATTTTGTGTACATGCATTATGAGACATCAGTGCAATGTGCAGGGTTCACAAAGTACAGTGCTGAGATAACAACGCCATTGTGAATGATACCACACATTAAACCACAGCCATCTGTCCTTGTAGTAGTACAGGGTGTTAATGCAAATGCATCTGTGGACACATTAACACATGTTATGTATCTTTGCATTTATACAACCTATACTACAGCTCAAAGAGATTGACATACATACTGTAGGGAAAGGGAAAGGGAAGAAAGGGAAGGAGCTGCAGTTTTAAACCGAGGTATATTTTGTCCAGTTCAGCATGAAACGCGATGCTTCAGCCTAAAAAGCAGCATGTTTCATGCTGAACTGAACAAAATGTAACATGGTTTAAAACTGCGGCTCCTTCCCTTTCTTCCCTTTTCCTTTCCGTATGCCAATTCCTTTGAGCTGTAGTGTACATGTACTATGGGTCAGCAGTTGAGCAATAATGAATTGAAGGTAGTGTGTAAAGTACAGTACATCAGGTTTTGAGCAACATCATTTGCATGTACTCATGCAGTACACATGCTACATGTATCATTGTTATAAAGTAGAAATGTACTACACGTACATGAAAATTAGTTTGTTTGATAGTAGTGCTACAGTATTATTTTATTTAGAAATGGCAAAGGCTAGATTACTGAAAGCATCAGTGTGCCTGCATGGATACAGCATGAACACTTTCCATCCACAGCAGTAGTTACCGTGGCAACGTGTACACACCCCCTACTGAGAACGAGCAGAGGGAGGAATCACAAAAAAGGGGAGAAACTCGAGAAAGGGGGAAATTATGCATGCTAGGGCATGAGTAATTTGGTCTGACACCCTTACAAGCAGTTGACATACATGTACGTGTACACGATACAATGTTCTTTGACTTGTAGTGAATGGTTGCAGGTCCCTTATGCCATCTGTACTGTTTGCATGCTCCTTTGCCCCAAGATCTTTGTATTAGGTTCCAGGCAGTGGCAGTGTACAGTATGAAAGGAAATTTAAATGCCAAGACTGGCATTTGAGTCAGCATCAACACCATCATCATTGTAAGCATCATCGTCTCATCTCCTAATGTCTCCTCATTTTCATGATCCCATTAATTGTTGTTAAACTCTTTTTGCTGCATTTTTGAACAAGTAATACACATAAATCCCATAGAGCAGCATTTAATCAGAAGCATGTTACTTAAATCTGACATTGTCTTCCAATTGTTCATTTATGACACTGTACATGTACATAAACTGTACACATACTACCAGTGCATGCACAGTACCATGTGTACAGTATGTAAACATCAGCATTAATCCCTGCTGACTGTACTTCATGGCATGTCATATCAAAAATCAATTTTTCTAGGCTCAGGGAATCCATTCATATTACTCAGTGGATGGTGTGCATGAATTACTGTACAGCGTCAGCTGAACAGTTGCTTCGCTTAACATACCAGTCTATTAGTCAGAGCCATAGTGGTGGTGTTAATGAATGCTTTGATGCTTCTGACTGCATGTGTGGGTAGCCTCCGGCCCCTGCTAATAACAAAAGGGCCCTTATGAACTCATTTTTCTCCTCATGGGGTGTGATGCTGAAAAACATAGTTTAGTCCGTTTGTTTCATGATATAAAGCTTGAAAAGGAGCAAATGAATGTGTAAATATTTGACTCCTACATGTACAGTAAATATTGTTCCCCTGTTGGATGATGGAGAAGGAAGAGACAGAGATGGGTATGTGTGTGGACTAAGGATAGGTGGGCGGCTGGAAGCTACAGGGTAGCTAGAGAGAGAGAGAGAGAGAGAGAGAGAGAGAGCGAGAGAGGGGGGCAGAGAGGTAGAGTGAGAGAAGGAGATTGATACAGAAATAGAGAGAGAGAGAGAGAGAGAGAGAGTGTGTGTGTGTGTGTGTGTGTGTGTGTATGAGAGAGAGAGAGAGGGAGAAAGGGCAGAAGAGGGAAAGTGAAAGAAAGAGACCTATAGAAACACAGAAAGAGAGTGTGAGAGAGAGAAAGAAAGAGAGATAGATAGACAGACAGACAGAAAGAAAGACGGGGAGTGAGAGGAGGAAATAAAGACATAGAGAGAGACAGAGAGAGATGTAGAAAGATAGACAGACAGACAGACAGACAGAGAGACAGACAGACAGACAGACAGACAGACAGAAAGAAAGATGGGGAGTGAGAGGAAGAAATAAAGGCATAGAGAGAGACAGAGAGAGATGTAGAAAGAGAAAGAGGCTGGGTAACAGAGAAACAGTGAAAGTGCAAATCCACCTTTTCAAACCATGTGTCATTGGGTGTGTCTGCCTGCTGGCATACTGTACATATAAGGACACTTTACCAACCTACATGTAATCATTCTGTACACTCTAGATTAAAGAAATAATAGACACTAATCAAACCTGTACAATTTTTCAACTTTTGCACTTACCGTACATGTAGGTGTATAAGAATAATTAAATGTATTCAAGTTATTCAACTCTCTCTGTGTGCATGAGTAGAAGAGCATTTGCAAGAATGAGTTATTATTGTAGACATTCGAGCTGAAAGTGGTTGCATATAAATGGCGAGGTGTCACAGGGAATCCATCCATCTCTCATTGAAACGCAATCACTCCGCTGCACCAATACCATACTGAATGACACTTTTGACTTGATAAATATAGTGATAAGGTTATATTTCACCAGAGCTGCCCTGACTATCACCCTTTGGTGGGGAAGATTGTGTGGGTTGGCCAGGAGAATATGTATCGGAGTAGGAGGAAAAGAACACTCCCTATCTGATGTCCACCCTCAAGTTTGAAGGATTTATGTCAGATTTATATGACAAGGGAAACATTCATTCACTGCAAAAATGGTTAGCATTGATACAACTGATAAAATTGCATTATTTTTGGATTATGTTTCATTCACTGGAAAAGTGGATAGTATTGTTACATTTGACAAACATTTATTTAGTCACAATCAGGGCCAAAATGAAATAGGCCCAATACAGTATGTCTACTCAGTACAATAGATACAAGTTTGTTACAATTTTTGCTCAAATAATGCAAACTCTGTGATGACGATTATTTATCACTAAACTGTACCTGTCATGTGTTTGTATATTTGTGTTATTCATGTTGTTTGAATTGTTAAAATGTTAAAATGTTAAAATGCAGGGCCCCTGCTAGTGTTAAAAAGTGTTAAAAAACTCGAGGGGATAAATTGGGTAAATAATACTCATAAATAGAAATAAATGAATAAAAAAAGGAGGATGCAGGCTTGCAGCCTCCTTTTCTAGTGTACTTGTTCAATATGTCTGGATAGCATCTTGGGCTTGATCTCACACTGACAACAATCTGCTCTTGAAATTCTAGCTCAAACAAAGAACGAAAGAGATGTTTTGACATTTTTTAATGACTACCACATTATTTACAGGCACACAACATTTTGCTACTTGGCTTCTCTAGTGGTTTGAATACTTTGAATACAAATCAATTTTGAATTTAGTTATCTTGTATCTCCCCACTCCCTGAAAACAAATGATTGAAATAGTGACTTCATATTGAAACATCTATCTGGAAATTGAACTGTACGTAGGCCTAGTACATGTCCTCAGCAATTTTACAAGTCAAATCCATGTGCTCTGCGCTGTATGGACTACATGAATATGATATTTGATGATTCGTAAAAACGTAGACGATGTATTTGATTTGCCGGTGACTTAAACTTGTTCTTAAAATGTGTTCCTTAGCAACATGCCAAATGTGAAGTGCAAACACAACCTCTGAGCAGGATATTCACTTATTGGAATTTCTCATTGGGTTTGTAACCCAATGCCTGAGTATCGTAAAAATTCTAGGAAAAAACAGTATGGGGTGGAAATATAAACTTGCTCTTGTTTTTCAAAGGCATGACAAGAAAGTTGACAACTGCCTGTAAGGGGTGAACTGTAGACAACGTGGTTGGTCCCTAGGGTAGGGGGAAAAGTGGGTGATGGGGGTGGGGTGAGTGGGAACATTGGGGTGATGATAGAAAGATTAAATTGTCCAGATGTGATGTGCTTGAGAGGTTTGGGGATATTAGGGTCATTGACTTTGGGAAAGATTCTGACCTGTGGTAAGTAAGGAAAAAGAGAATGTTCTTTTCATTTCTATGCATTTATTTACATACACAATGTACACCTTTATACTGCATATTAAAGGAAAGCTATCTTCTTTCATATTCTATAGAAGGAGATGAGAAATTGCACTCACCCTTGTTTCTTGATATTGAATGGATTATATCCGATACAGTTATTGGTGCTAGGTCTGGCAAACTGTCCCGTGAGCTTACCAGCTAGCATGCATGTAAGTGAGTGGGAATTAAAACACCAGCAACATAAAAACACATCTCAAAGGATATAACATGTACACTGTACATTGACATTGTATATGTATCTGTCTTACTTTATCTGTGATGCGATGTGCATTGATTGTTTGAATCAAGGATGTGTTTTGTACATGCAAAGGATTTTGCTCCCATATAAGAGGGTTGTACCGATACTGAAAGTGATAGCTCAATAGAACCTTTCATGGTGCTAGTGCTTAGCTTTGTGTTGCAGGAAATCTGAGACAAATAAGAAATATGCACCTGTCATAACCCGATAAGTCATAACCTGTCATACCAAACAAGGACCAGGAAACACTAAACCTGTGAGTGTGAGACAAGTATGGTGCATATCATATTAACTTGTCAAATTGTGTTTACTTATGGTAGTATGAACATGAATATCATGATTACTTTTATGTTCTTCTTATAGGTCACTGTCACATGCATACTATTATGACATCACTGTATTATATGATATACAGACCATTGTGTATGTAAATATTTGCTGGGTAATTGGGTCGTGGTAAATACTCTTTCACATGCTTCTATCTCCCAGTAGGCTATATAAAATGTACATCTACACAATTATATTTTATATTTCATTTGTGCTCCCCTAAATAGTATTCAAATTCGATAGATGCAAAACAGCATGTGGTATCAGTGTCCTGTGCGTGTCATTGCCTTAGAACAAAGGCATGCCAGTCTGTCACGAAGAAGAATATAGGGAGAGCTTTCAACCATTTCTTGGGGGAGAGAAAGTCTGGGCCGGCCAGGTCGTGGTGGAAATGTGATTCTCCCGAGCTGGAGAAATCGGGCCATTCTTGGTGTAGGGTGTCAGGCAAAATGAATGGAAGGCACTCCACGCTGACTGCATCAGCTCCATCAACTGAAGAGGAACACGGAGGGGTGATCGAGACGGGTGCCATGTCCGCTTGAAGGGTGCAAAATGCTCAAAAGCAGGATGGAGATTAATGGCTACTAGGCATGTCAGCAATGGGAAGGTGGGATGGCAGTGTTTCTTAGATCAATGGTATTATTATATAAGGTGTATTGTCTCATGAAAGGAAACTGTGAGTCTTATCAGACTTTAATCCTCTTACATTGTACATATTGACTTGCTACCTACCTTCATTTCAATAGTAATCAATGGTTAAGTACTAATACAGAGTCTTATTAACTCTTTGTGTGCCACATGTGACTTTTTCACAATCAGTACACACAATTGCCATAGAGCAGTGCTTTATCTATCACACCAAGCATTAGAATAATTTTAAACATCTTCAACTGTGTTGTACAGGATGTGTATTTCATGCAGCTGTACTGCAACCATTTTTTGGCCTTTTCACATCAATAATCAGTTTTAAGATTGTTTATTTGCTGGTATCGCATTTCCTGCATGCAGTTTGCTGTTCTTTGATCCTCTTAAGTAAGTCTGGGACACAAAGGTTAAATATGCATCATTCATGATGGATTATATCATGATTACATCAAAACTTGTTCATGACAGTATTATTGCATCAAATTTTCCTTCGATCTTGAAACTGAAATATTTTGATGAGGAGACTGAGAAATGCGCATGCTAATCAAATGATATGATATATTTCTGATACAGAGCGAAAAATGGTTTTCGCATAACAGTGATCATGTTTGAGTATCTGAGCTGTAATACAATAAACACTCAATCAATTCCATAGACAAATTTGATTTGAATGCTATTACTGGCTTACTTACACAGCGGTGGGATTTGATAATTTTGACAAAGTAAGACTGTCTGTCAAGTACACGTACATGCGGTAGGGGTGCAATGAGGGAGAAGGTGGAATCGATGAAGAGAGAGAGGGAGAGAGAAAGAGAGAGAGAGAGAGAGAGAGAGAGAGAGAGAGAGAAAGAGAGAGAGAGAGGAGAGAGAGAAGGGGGAGAGAGAAAGAGTGAGAGAGAGGTAGGTAAAGAATATATTTTGTATGATTATGATGCCGAATTATTTACAAATATGGCATGAAACTCAGGGAAACAACAACCTGTGCTTTAACCCTGCCTTTAACTCAGAGCAAAATCCTCATCCTCTGGCACCAATCAGAGCAATGTTTTTACCTTTTTCCCCAGCTTTTATCCGTATCAATTTCTTTCCATTACAGTATCTCCTCCTCTCTTCTTTTGCCATTTTACCCTCAGGAGAAATACAAAGTAACCATTCCCAGAAGTGGCAGTGAAAATAGAGTGGATCCGTATGGAAATTGCCCCTCCATGCGGAAGCTATTGCATGTCATACCAAGTTTGAAATTGAATTAGTTCGCAGGCGACAAAGGAAGCACTTGTTTTTCTCTGTTCTGGTTGAGCGGGCACTGACGTATGCTGGTATTGGGATTGTTGGCTGTGTGAGAGCTACTTAGTGGCGGGGCCATCTTCAGTATCTATTGATCTAAATTTGAACTCTATTTTTGAAAGTTTATGTAACGACCACTGTAGTTGTGTGCGCATTGTACGTCTAGTTAGGCTTTTTTATCTGTTGATCTAGATTTGAACTCAGTTTTCAAATACATCCATCTGGAGATTTGTACTGTGTTCTTATATCCTATTTGTGCTTTGTCACATGAAAACAGTTGCCTTATATTTCAAGTATTTCAAAATTTGTCCCTATACATGTACATGTACAGCACTGCACAACACACATGTGAAAATTGTTTACATCAAACGATCATAATGCAATAAGTTAAGAATGTCTTTTACACGATGTTAATCATGTTATATGTTTTTTTATTGTATGTACTATGAGTTGTGGAAAATAGATAATTACAAAGTAATAAATTATGAATTACAATGATTGCACTCAATGACTTAAAGTTTAGCAGAGTTGAGATGAAACTTGAAAGTAAACCTCTGCCTCATTAATACAGAAGTGACATAAAATATTTCAATTTTTTTTTTGGAAATTCACTTTCAGTTAACAATCTTCATTGCACCTGCCATGAGTTTCCTTTCCCTGAAGAATAATGAAACAATGTCTTTGTGACCATCGCCTCTAAAAGCCAGGGATTACCCTTAATCTTAATCCAACACTAATCCCCTCTTTATAGAGCCTAGGTGGTCAGCTAAGTACCTATTTAAATCCTTTGTGATACTTCCTTGGTCATTACCCATACTTGTCAACAGAAGGTTCCAAGATGAATGGGATGGGAGAATAATGAATACACCAAGCTTTGTCAGGCCTAGGTTGAGGTACAATAAAGGCAATGTCTATTGCTGGGCAACTGTAAACAGTTAGGAATCTTGGAGTCTGGTGAAAAAGCTGGTACCCTGTACGATGATGTACATTTATCAGGGTGGTCACCATATTTTTTTTTACTGGTGGCTCAGAAGGGCAGAATGTTTCAATAGGGGTGTCTTCATTAGCCTGATGTGGGCGAAATAGCGAGCTTGTTCTGATCGGGTTAGCTAGCCAGATCACGAAATAGCTAGCTATTTGCGTCTTCATTAGCCAGATCAGACGAAATAGGTAGCTATTTGGTCGAGAAAATTTCCCAAGAAATCTTGGGCTAGATGGAGCTAGCTCGAGCTAGTTCACGAATTAGCTCAAGCTAGTTCGGAGCGTCTTCATTAGTCTGATTGCGAGCTCACAACGGAAGCCATGTGGTCGTGGCCTATTCCCGTCGCACACTGCGCATGTGTGAACATCGGGATAATTTAGGCATCCCGAGTTTCGAACTTACATATCCCGAGTTTCGAGTTAATGAAGACGCCATTGCAACTGCAGGTAGTTCCCCGGATCAGCAAAATAGCTCGCTATTTCGTCTGATCGACCTAATGAAGACGCACCTTTTGTGTCAGATATCTGTGCTGGACGGGTGGTACACAACTATGGAACATATGGCTCAAAGAAAGCTAAGACAAGAATGATATGACTGATAGTGATTGAACATGTTGTGCAGTAAACTAATGCAGGGCTCACAATCACTTTCTGGACTCGATGCATGTTTTCTACACTAGGGACCACACCACTGTGACATGTATATTGATCAGCTAACCAGTGAATACTGCCTTATGTACATGTATTTGCTTTAGGTAAGAGTGGACTCATATTGTGGATCATTTGGGTTCAGTCTTGCTCATAGACTGTTTTAGTAAAGTAAGCACAACTTTCCCACTAACTGCATAGTTATTGGATGATGACATTCATCTGAATCTATTCATTCATATTCCATTGGTGGAATGCATTCTAAATTAATCAGTTGTGCTCCATCCTATAAATTATTAAAAAATAGTACAATATCAATCTTGTGGACCTTATGGGCATGTGTATATGCAGTGAAAAACACTGGCTCTTTGTCTTTTTCATGTTGACTTCATGCTGTTGAGTAGTTTTAACTGTGTGTTACACAAGTCGGCATATACTTGTTGATCAATTGACTCAATTTGTAGACAACCTCCCCCCTCTCCCATTGATTAGACACAGTCATGCCCTTTTGTGGAGCGGTAGGTCAGTCACTGTTCTACCAGCTCCAGAATGATTCATCAGTCCCCCCTCTCAATCCATTCATCCCCCATACACCCATCCACCACCTCACCCCAGCTCCCCTTTTTATCACCCCCCTCTCCCCCATTGTCTCCCCCTATTCAACCTCTCCACCCTCATTCATTCCCCCTTCAGACCCATTCAGACACTCTTCTTTTGTGGTCTGACCCCTTCCCACAGAACAGCACACTCCCCTGATACGCTCCCCTGCATCGCTACAATGGCTGCCATTTGCTGGAACTTGCCAAAAGCGCTTTAAAAAACTTTGAAGACTTGCACAAACTTCTCTATTATGAGTATTAACAATTTGTATAATAGACTGGTATATACATATAGCTGGCAAATTGTTGTGTGTCACCAGGATTTGTGTACTATTCATCATCAACCTGTTCTTTAAATGAGTATTTCTTACAGGTGTCATTGTTCACAATCTTCTGAAACTCCCAGTGGCATGAGTGTGTGTATGTATGCATGTGTTATGTGTGTTTGTGTATGTATGTATTATTTATTGTAGATATTGCTGATTAATCATATTCACCCTAGTCATATATGAATCATTTTTATTGTTACATAAATTGTAGTTATCCACAGTGTGTGAGTCATTCTTATCGATTGATTGCTTGTAAATTGTCTAAGTGTTTCACCATATCTTTCTTTCATATGTGGTTGGTGTGTTGCACATAATGGAATAGTTTTCCAAATATTGAGCCAAGCTCATTTTCATGTTCATGTTTGATGTATCCCTTCTGTACCTTACTGACCTGTTCATACTGTGTGTGTGTGTGTGTGTGTGTGTGTGTGTGTGTGTGTGCATGCTATGTAAGAAACTTGATTATGAATGTATGAGATGATCTTTCTATTAGGTCGTACTGTATAAACGAAGGACAGGTGATGGCAGAGTGTTCTGGGAAAGAGGATCAAGTTGGCATTCAGACTTCAGTTTAGGGTATTAACAGAAATGTTTACAAAGGCACACTACAATAATTGGTCTAAAACCCAAATCAAATCCTCTTAATGGATTGAGAAAATCTGTTTCTTCAGCGAAGGTAATGCATGTTTCAAATGGCAAACTGAAGAGATTGGTTGTAGAGTTAAGTAATCTAGTGAAATGGATTGGAAAAAATAAGAAAACAAAGGAGAAATGTACACTGTATAGTATGGAAAATGAATCAAAGATGGACGGAACATTTCATTCAGGATATTCAACAACTGACATGCTGTGCAGTACAGTGTAGAAGAGGAAGCAAACCTTAACAAACATGAATGTGTACATTGCACCGCACCCACACACTAAACAAATACACAGTATGGAGCCTTTTAAAGTCCTAGATTTATGGACAGATATGATTGGTACATTGGAATAATTTCATGCATTTGGCTTCTGAACCATACACTTTGATATTCTGAAATGGGGGGTTTCAATATAGATTATTTTGATACATTTCTGTGAATCAATGCCCTATGAAGTGGGTGGAGGCAGGTTGTATGTAAATGTAGTACAGAAACAAACTCAAAAACATAAGGGTCACAGGATCTGTAATAAATGGAATGCCAATACACTGTATGTCATGACCGTGGGTGCCATTCTTGTATGATTATTAAACTCATGATACCAGGAGGAATCATCTCAAAAGGATTAAATCTTTTAAGTTTAGCAAAATTTTGATCCAGGGATGACCCTATGGCCCATGCTGTTAATTATTACCACTCCTAGCCGTAATTAATACCACTACTACCTGTAATTATTACCACTATTACATGTACCTGTTATCTTTAAGTAGAGATCGGCGTCAGTTTCAGATTTCATTCCTATACACTTTAAGTGTACCTGCACACGTACAGTATAGAGGCATGCAAATTTGTTTTGAACTTCTGTTTTTAGTTGAAGTTCACACTGATATACATGTAATCCTGTTCCATGTTTGCGTATATGTAGGTTGGTTAGTGTCAGTTTCACAATGAGAGAGGTACAATGAATGAACTGTTTATGTTCACAGTTGATTGGTCCCTTTAAAGACAGTGTGGTGGGCCCAATGAGTGCAGATTACGGGCAGCATTCCTGTGGCATGAAGTCATGAACCACTTGTCTCTTGTAGAGAAGCCTTCTGGTGAAGCCCCATTGGGTTAGTTTCTTTAAAATGATGCCAACTAGTATTGGTTCTAATCTCAGCTCTAAGTCTGGGGGTGTTACACATTGCTTGTAGAGAACCCTTCCGGTGGAGAAGCCCCATTGGGTCGGTTTCTCAAAATGACACCAACTTCATGTAGTATTGGTTCTAACCTTGTCTCTAGCCTCTAAATCTGGTATTACCTGAATTCCTATCATTATTACATATAGAGTAAGGAAGTGTGACGTCATATGTCAATAAGATTGTGAAGACAACTGATTCTCCAATGTTGTAAGTTATGTGTGTAGTGCAAGCAGCAGTGATCATAGCGGGGACTCTGAATCGTGAATCCCTGACACTAGTCCGCTAGACAGTGTTCGACAGCCCATCTGGATAGAATCTTGCATAACAATCGATATGGCAACATCACTTTGGTACTTGATGCAGATGCATATCATGTCTATTTGAGTAGGCACACATTGTTGAAATGAATCACGACAGGCATGCATGAGTTAGGGTGGAAGCCCAGATAGCGTCGTGGGACTTATCGCTGAGGTTAGAGTTGTCATGGTTTTGAGAAACCCACCCCAGGTGAAACCTTCTGGTGGTAAGACCAATGCAGCGCTATTGATACCATCCATGCCTGCAGAGCTGCCTGGAACCAGCCGCAACGGTCTGACCACAAACACTGGAGTTCTGAGGAGTGTCCTCACGACCACTAACTGAGAGTGAAGATGGAAGCCATCCTAGTCTTGTTTCCAGGTTCTTGGCTGTTGTTTCTTAACCAAACTTGAATAAACTGGTTGCAGTAGACATATCATTCTCAGTTTCTTCTTGAGCTCCCCTGTACAGGGATTGAGAGAAGAGGAGAATGATACAGTGACTAGTCTTTGAATAAAGTGCTCTGTCTGGAATCTAGGCTAAAGTCATCCTTCTCTCGTGAATGGTCTGGCAGTTGGGCATTTTTAAGCCAATCTTTTCAATGAAGAGGTCTGGTTGCAGTAAAGAGAATGATAACTTGACTAGTCTTAAGTACTAATGTATATTCTATTTTTAGTTGGGAGTCAAAATGTTCAACACTCTGGAAGCCAGGCTTTTTATTTAAAGGACTTGACAACAGTTCAGTAACTTATGATAATGTTATTCTTAAGGGGCAAAAACACCAGAGCAAGTGATATCTAATATCAGAGTAAACGTTAGTGAGGGACTGCAGACACTTGCAGGTCATGGATAGTAGTGGTTCAGATTACAGGCCTGTTAATCATGGCGGTACTGTTTCTGCCATCATCAAATGTCCCTGTTTCCTTTGATTTCAAGGAAACTGTCTTAAAAGAGAAGATTCCATTACATGATCCTGAAATCAAATGAGCATTGGACCCGTGCTCACAGCCGAATAGTTCCCATATGATTAGGGGTCTCATATTTTGATCACTACTATTCCTTACCTAAACATGTTGTGCCCTGGTCCAGTGTACAGGTTCAGTTGCTAATCAGGGTAATTAATCAACTTTGGGGGTAGAATGTGATAGTGGAGATCCGCCAGGCAGCCTTTATAACATTCTACATTGATCAGGAAACCTTAGAATGGAGTTGACTACAAACGGTGCAGTCAATGTAAATCATGGTATGTGTCTCAGCAATGAGTGTTTGCAGGGAGGTTTTTGTGGGGAGTGTAATTGATGGAAGTTGTGACTGGTTTCTCCTGATATCTGTAATAAATAAAAAGGTGACTGCTTCTAGTAGAAATAGAAGGTTTGTTGTAAATTGTGTGGTTTGGATGCTGGAGGAATATCCACATGAATGTCTGCTGTGAGTTGTGTTCTTATTATAGTGGGAATGTGGGCATTCATGCAAAATAGCCTGCTATTTGCTTGTTTAAAAACTGATGGAGACGCAATATCAACTTCAGGTTTTTTTCCCCAGATCAGAAAATAGCTAGCAATTTTTACAGCTTTGATTCGCGATGCAGATGCATTTGCATTATGTAGATTTACTTCTCCTGTGCATAAATTACTGTATGTGCTGTTTGACTACAATTATACAAACCATTTAATCCTTTATGTGCCTGAGATATGCTGCCCTACAACATGTGGGAATCGTGTGTATGGATACTAGTATGCATCAGTAAAACATGAATATTTCTTTTTTGAATAGTTAAAAAGAGATCTGTATGTGTCATGTGTTATGCAAATCTTATATTGGAAAATGAATTGAAATTGATTTTTTTTTACAGTGTGCACATAGATAAATCCATGTAATTAGATGTGATTATGAATGCTATCAATATTAAGCACATATAACAAGTAAACAAGAACAGAGTTTGGTATGGAAATAAATAAAGCGAAAACCAGACGAACAATTTTAGTATTCAAAAAAGGCATTGCTCTCTCCATTCTTTCTTCTCCTTGACTCTGCTGTCCTCTCAAATACCTGAACCAATGGAAAGAAAAAATAACTGCCTCTATTGTACATTCATACTCTGTGTCAAGGCTTTTTGTCTGTACATGTAGGAATGTCTTGAAGGGGAGTTACCGTAGAGCAAATAACTTGTAAAAATACTGGAAAACGGTGTAGAAACATTCTGTCAAACTCTTATGAAGAAGTACACAGGAAAAGTACAGCGGACCGACTCAATAGACCAGTGTAGGATCATCCCTGAGGGTTGTTTAGAAAAGAGGAGTGAAATATCGAGAATGGGTTACAATAGACCCATCCTCTGAAACCAAGGAGGGGATTAGCCATAGTTTGAAGGGAGGCTTACAGCTTTGGCTTAAAAATCAGATCCTCTAACTGCTGCCCCACACCACTGCCTAGGGGATATTGTTGGTTGTGGCTTCTTTTGTGCTCCTGTAGGTGTTATACAGAAGAGTCAGTACCCCAGATATGTGGCCATCTCATCAGTGTAAGTGCAGATTTAGTCTCTCAGCACCAAGCTAGGAGAAGCCCATTGACTTGCTACACATTCCACGCACCCATGGTACGAAGAGGTTTAAAGCACTGACGCCTGTGATCTATGGCTTTTTTAGCACAGTAGGTCAGGAGGAGGACAATGAGATCTGGACAGGTGACCTGTGTCAGCACAAATCTGAGTGAAGTTTGGTGACAACACTTGTGGGTTAATCCTTTTCCTCAATATAGTGATCTTGGACTAGGGTCATACAAAGCACCTCTGAAATCTGATTAAATCTGTGATTTTGGTGCAGAGATGTGTGGATAGGGAATGATTTAGGCATCACATTCATGTTCATTGATGGTAGTTTGTAAAGAATAGTCTGATTATTTCTAACAACACAAACACAATTTTTAATTGATTATTTAACATTTTCCATGGCAAGTAAGACTGGTATTCACACTATTTGATAATGATGGTTAATCAGCACACAAAAAGGAACATAGAGAGTGACATTGTGATGTAGCCAGCTTCAGCTACAAATGTTCATTCACAAGGAACATACAGAGTGACATTATTCGTGTACCATAATGCATCAGGACCATCTCTACAAATGTTCATTCACAAGGAACATACAAATGTTCATTCACAAATCCCAGCATGAGTACATTAATGTCAAGTGCCGTTTAGCAGCCAGCGTGACATCCTGAATACCATGAATCCTCCTAACAAGCTGCCAGCCAGCCACCCTCGCCTCGCCTCCCCTCCCCTCCCCTCCCCTCCCCTCCAGTGTCTAATGGGACTCGATGGCTGTAATTAGTTGTCTAATCAAACCGTTTCCCGCTCCACAAGGCTCGAGCTGTCAAGTGCTTCCCCTAGATTGTCTCACCGCTGCCGCCAGATCGAGGGACGGTTGTGTCATGATACACTGGTTCCGTACCGCTATCTATTCCCCATGGATTGGAAATGCATTTGGGATTTGTCGCCAAGAGTTTGTCAGAGGTCGGCGGATAGATTTGGAGTATATTAGGGTAATATGCTTGTCTCAATTGACTTGAGACGATGTGTATAGTCTTTCTTCCATATTTGGTCCTTTGTAGTTGCCGATATTGATAAACATAGTCATGACATATGATATTACATTAAAAAGCTGAAGAGATTTGAGAAAAAGAGGGCACAGACAATGGGGAAAAGGAGAAAATGAATGACTGCATGGGAAATGTATTGTGACTGGGATGAAGTCATTTATCCAAATAGATTATGAATCTGTTCAATGGATTTTTACCCCTCCACATGTAATAGTGAGCAGAAAGCACATTTTCTATCTTATTTTCTTGGTATGATTAGTGTAGAAGAAATGACTCAGGAGCTCTAAATGAGGACCACTGCCAGCTGTAAGCAGGATCAAGGATGAATAGAAGTTACATCATCTGGGCTCAAAGAAAGAAAAATCAGAAGGATTGAAATCAATGCACATCTTCAAACATTTGGTTTGTTCTTTGAGACCCTCGGTTTAAAGTGGTTATGCTTAGGTGAAGAGTGTTATAAATACTCTCAGCTTTTGTCGTCAGTTAGCCTAAATCCTAGACTGCAGGCTTCTTTCTTCTTCCATTTGCTGCAAGATCAACTACTGATCTGGACGTAAAGACTAGCATTTTATCTCCCTCTCTGCCACACAGAGAGGATGGAGGGAGGAAAGGTGTTAGTCTATGTATATTTATGTCCAGACTTGGTTGTAATTGTGTTGCTCAGTGTGAAAGAAGAAACAGACTGTGCTCCGCATGCTGGATAGAACCTGCATGTAGACTCAGCCAGACTAGAGTGGTTCTTTATGCTGGGGATTTCCTTGCCTGTCTTCCAGTCTTTTGGGCATTTTCAATCTAATCTACAATATCCAATAAAAGTGTCTGGCTGCAGTAGGTACATGTAGACTAATCATTCTCAATATCTTATCCTGCTCGGGAGAGGGAAGAGGAGAATGAAGTATAGATTAGAGTGTTTGTGTATACTGTGTACAATACCAGATGGAAGGAAATGAGATCTGGAAAAGTCCTACATTCATTGAAGTTTTTCGTATTGGTCCAGTAGTTTTTTGAAAAGAGACAAAAATAATGCACTTGTTTTCAGTGTTGGGAAGTTCACTAAGGTTTACTTGTACCTCCTCTGTTTATACATTGAAGAACACTGCCTTGTACCAACACTTTAGGACAAATTAGAAACTCAATATAATGTATTTTAGGTGTAAATGTGTAGTATGATACACTTAATCCTAGTACAGGGCTTAGCACCTTGAGGAAAGTGTAGATTTCAGTAGGGTGTATTGGCTTGTTCCAGTGCTCTTCTGCACAAAAGGAAAAATAATACTGACTCAGTTTCAATCTCTCAAGTGAACACGGATATATCGACCCATTACAAGTGTGCAACAAACATGAACTTGCACCAACAATTCTGGACAAATAAGGAACTTCATGATATAATGGATTTTACAAGTAAATAAGTAGCATGATATGCTTAATCCTAGTACACGGCTTGGTACCTGGAGGCAAATGTAACTGTCTATGCACATGTATTTTGGGAATCTTGTGAAGTTGTAATTCTTCTTTTTCTTGATTTCCTTCGGAAGGGTCTTGTGAAGTTGTAATTCTACCTGTTTCTTGATTCATGATTTCCTTTTGAAGGGTCTTGTGTTCTTCTTTTTCTCCTCCCTGTCTGTTCTCATTCAGTGATTTTTGTAGGTCCGTCGTGACAAAGGCTACCCCACAGTGCATTGCAACCGTCCCCTGCACTTAAAACGTATTGGCGATAGCAATGCTTACATTGTATGTATGTCAGAGACAATGCTGTCTCACACCTGGTACATGGATGTACATTTACTTGACACAAATCTGGCTCATTGCCTGAGCACACAGCTGGCTCTCACCTGTGATTCGGTACAGGCGCATGTTTCCTAAGGCGCCTATTTGACACACACGTGTAATTACATACATGTAGTTTGACTAATGAACGAGGGGCCTTGTAATGTTACATAATGCCTCTGTCAAAATGAATCATGTGCAAGGAAAAAAAAATCCAGGTCTTTTTTTCAAATTCCTTAGAAACGTTCATTGGCTTTTTCCACTATCCAGGGCTACTATATGTACTTTCCCTGCTGTCATTGTGTACCTCTTCCCCCTGGTGATGTGTGAAAGTGTCAAATGTGTGTGTGTATTGCATGCAGAGTTAATCCAGTGCCTAAAGAAAAGTAAGGCTCTGTAGGAATAGTGTGTATTACTACTGTAGTGCAAAAAATGCAGGAAAACTTGTGTATTTTAATTTTTACCACTTCCTCATTGAGTTTCATGCCTGTCACAAACAACAAATTTGCTCATATTTTCTTGCAGGTTCCAACATAGTTGGAGTAATGAAGTGTAATGATATTGTTGTTTTATCCTAGATGCTGGGCCCTATTGGGAGACCAGTGCTTGTAACTGAAAGGGCTAGACCGTATTTAGATAAAAGTTAAATGAAAATAAGATGAAAAAAAAATGAATTTAAAAGATTAGGCCTGCTTTGTATTCCCTCACCCTGCCTACATAATGTATTAACCTGCCATAACCTCTGGACCATCGGACTCTACCCTGATAATCTGTATTGTTTATTCATTGGGACTGAATATTGTCTGAATGGTAGTTATGAAATATGACATCATCTGCATATTGATGATACATTGTACATGTTTCATGCTACAATGCTTTTACACTGACGAACTAGTACATTTTAGTTTCAAAACAAATAATTAGAACAGTTAAAAAAAAATATTTTTACAGAAATATGTAGGAAGCCCCTTTTTTCTCATGAAAATTTAGAAGTATTACATGAATAGTATATGATATCTATTGTATGAAAGGGAAGCATTAGCATAAATAAAATGAAAATATGAGTATTTACAATGTACAGAACAAACTTGCACATGTTTTTTTTTAAACATATGTATCCATGCAAGTCTGAAGATTTAGACTACATGCCACTGAAGCAGAACGCTGAGCTGATTTCTGTCCCCCAGAGGTATGAAATAAATTCACGTTGGCCAATAATATTGATCAAGGCTGACCTTAATTAGGAGTATTATCTTCCCTGGCTGGTTGTATTGATTGGCAGGCAGAAAGGGCCATCAGGAGTGTTAGCGAGGCTGGGTCTTCACGGACGCTAAGCTGGGTCTTTACCCTGATTAACCCTGCATTCACCACTAGCCCCATTCATATATCATAATCATAATACCGCTTTATTTCCGATGCACGTTGGTAAGACAGTATCCAGCAAGCTTCTAAAAACACCATTTCATAAACACTGAGAAAGCCGTAATATTGCGGTATTTTGGACACGGTGGACTCTTCCAGCCCCCACACCCCTAGCTAGAGTAAACATGCGATGGTGTCGTGTTCCACTATGCCATATGAGTGTTGCGATTAGTGTATTACATGCCAAAGCGGGATGCACAAGCTGCAAAATTTAAAGCTTATTTATAAAATATATTTGAAGATTAGAAAATGAACTGTTTGTAGCTAGCATGTGCTGTTGTGCCATATAATGAGAGTTGATTTGTTGTGGTTATTATACAGTTCATTGATATCTTTCCAATGATAATCGCTCATGGCAACTGGAAACTTGCCTCATCTAGCAATTAGTAAATAAACATGTATGCAAATTCATATGAGATGTTGAACTTATGAATGAGTTTTTATGCCTCTGCAATGAAGTTGGAGGATGGCATTGTTAGATCTATAGCGGGATTATTTTTGAACTTGGAGGTAGTGAAGACAAGGAGAGATACCCTGGTACATGACTGTGTAAGCGTTTGAGTGGTCTTTATTGGTGTGAGGGGAGATGGACTTAAAAGCTTTGTGTGACACGTTTGATCGAAAGCGATGGACGGAGGAGGAGGAGGCAGGACTTGGAGGAGAGCCGAAGTCTTCACTTTCTTCTTTTTTCCTTTTTTTTTTTGGCTCCTCACATGCTTGCTCCATTGCTAGTAGCCACTCCTTTCCTATTACATGGAATCGGGAGTTTTACCTAACTCTTTTTGATCTTGAGCAGAGGGCTTGCCATAGTTAGTCTGGTTTCCAGGCTTTTGGGCATTTTTACTGGACTTGATTGTAAAGTAAAGCTTGTTTAGTGAACATGCACATAGGACCATGGGAATTGGATATAACACAGAGCCAATTTGGCATAAATTATCAACTGCAATCTCTTTCACCTTCCTCTGCATGCGTCCGTGTCGCTCGTGCCAGACTCAGGCTGTGATTTAAAGCGGTGTGTCCCTGAGATCAAAGAAATACAAAGATCCCTATCCTTTCCTGGTGTCCGACCCCGGTATTAGTGGGCAAGGAAGGGCTTTGAAGGAGTAGAGGAGTTTTGTTGTGCCTGGTTCGTGGGGCGATGGTACATGTTCGTTTTCTGTCAGGAAAGCCACTGTACTTTGATGTTTCCATGGATTAATCTGTTTGGCTTTACAGCCAGTTTCTAGGGACTCTTGCCAATGGTTTTGCAGTCTGGTTTATCTCGTTGAAAATGTGATAGCCTAGTTAATAGGCTATTGTATGCATGGACACAACTGAATCTGTTAACAGCGACAGAATGTCTGTAATACAGACTATGCCCTAATCCCACTTGCTGGCCTGGCTCTCCTTACCCTGACCTGATAGTGTGATGGAACTGCCTTTGTGATTCTGGTTTATCTCTATATTGCAATGTACTTGTATTTGTGATTATTTTCTGTTCTGAATGTGATAATGGAGGAGGGTGGGCTCTGGGGGTTTCAAAAGGGGTGTGTGGGATGTGTGTGTTGGGATGAAGGCCCGGGTAGGGGGAGGGGGATTGTGTTTGGTGCTGTGTAGATCTACGTAAAGCAAGGATTATGTATGTGTTACCTCAGCACTTTCAACACTCTATTTTGAATCAGGACATACACTGTACATGTATAAGGAACTACATGTACAATCAGACATTAGCACTGCACTAAAGTGAGTAAGCCATTGCAAAGCCCTTGTTTCTGCTGAACTACTTCAAGTTAAATGACTTAAATCTGTCAATAAATCACCCATTCTTCCTTTTTTAATTCCTCTCCTCACCAACCATCAAACTTTGACAGTGATTAAAATCACAGGAAGTAGTAAGCTGAGGACAATAAGACAATGGCCAGATTAAAAGATTAAACTGTGGTTGAAGTCTGGAGCCTGTAAACCCTAATGATTGGCTGTAAAGGGAAGTCGAGGTGCTATGATTCCATGATTAGGGTTGTAAAATAAGGCTGAGTCATGGTGAGTTTGTTTTATGGTGAGTTCCCATCTAGATTGAACTTGCAAAATAAACAGATCCTGGATGTCCTCAGGAAAATTACTGGAAGTCTGGGAAACTTTGCATGCATGAGTTCATAAGTTCTGAATCACATATTGCACTATTTTCCCTCCTGCATTGGTTCTTAATTTAAGTTAACTAATTTACTTATAAACTAATTCATAATATTAACACAGAAACAACCTAATAACAAAGGGACAATAGTCATATGCATTTATACAAATTGAGTGATGTGTGTATTACATTGTGCCTCTGATGACTTCCTACTTAAATGCATGAGAGCATTGGGAAACTGCAAAAATATCTCTAATTCTTTTGAGCTGATGGAGATTACAGGGCCATAAAAAGGTCCGCTATTTTACAAGTTTGTTCATCTTAAGTATAGTATCTGAAATTTCCTTTATTTACAAATCTAGCAGTCAGTAAAGCTTTATTTCATGTGTTAACTCCTTTGTCAAACTTTCTTTGCTTGTCTACATATACGATGTAATATCTAGTATACAAACATTGAATCATGCAGTGATAAAGGTGATGCTAAACTTTGTTGATGTGCACACCACCATCGCCACAGTACATGCAAGTTCTCACTGACAACAGCAATGGTAAACTTTGTTTATGTGCACACCACCATTGTGCCAATACATGCAAGTTCTCACTGACAAGGCATGCATGCATGGGAAGAGCTTCTCCTTATCACAGCTAAAGCTCATCTTTGTTTACAGCTGTACATAAACATGTTACTGGAGGACAAACAGTTTCGACCTGTCAGGATTATTAATGGTGTAGGTTATCTGCTCCTGCCATGGCTACATGCATGTATGGCCCTATTCTTAGAACTTTCCCATGCTTACATTAATGTACATGTGCCATGTCTGTAGATAGTGATGTTATGTACATAAAACAGATACAGTGATAGTGATGTATGTACATAAAACAGATACTCAGACTCTATACAGAATCCTGTATTTTATTGCACGGTGTATTGCAATTTACAATAAACATAAAATACATTTTTGAACATTTATTGTGTCCACTCATTATAGAAAGGGCATTGTCCTTTTGAAAGGAACAGTTGCAACACATTCACGATTTAAGTTGAACAAATTCAGATAAAAACCCCAGATGAATAAATCAGTGAATATATAACACATGTACAATACTGTTGACAATTCTTAGCCATGTTCTACATGTATGTCATTCGCAAACCAAGATATGATTTCTTGATAATTATAAGTATCTTGGTCAGTACCCTTCATTGAACATACTTCCATGTAACAAAGGTACATGTATACCAGTTCATGTAATATCACTATGCATAGTCAATTAATGCCTCTATGAGTCATGTGAATACTGAAAATGTATAATTTTCGTATATTTCTTCCAAGTTTCTATCAATCATCTTGAGCTATACTTACACCACCTGACCAAGATTGGAAGATGATACTAATCCTGCACGATCTGATATCAGACTGAGCCTGTAGTCATCCATGTATGATTGCTTGTATCACTTTCTCTTTGGCAACATATCCGCTATCCATTGTCATTCCTCAACATAATCCCCACATATGATGACTGTCCCAAAATAGTTCCTACCCACCAGAAAGTTATAGCAAGATGAGTTGTTAGGATATTTATGACAGGGAAGTTTGTTCACATTATTGTTCTGTTTTGTTAATATTTCTCTTGATCAAAGTGCTCTCATTTTTTTTTAATGTTGTCCTTCTGCTTATTTACTATTACTCCTTCTTATTTTCCTTCTTCTGCTTTCCCCCTTTTTCCTTCTGGTTTTCCTCCTTTGTATTCTTCTCCTCTTTCTATATCTCCTTCTTTACTACATGTACCATTTTTTCTTCTCCCTCTTCTCTTTTTTTCTGTTCCTCCTCCTTCTCCATCCTCTTCTTCTCCTTGTTCTTTTTCTCTTTCTCCTTCTTACACTTCTCTTCTTGTTCTTGTTCTTCTGCTTTGTCTTCATCTTCTCCTTTTTTAATATTCTGCTCCTATTTTATCTCCTTCTTCTTAAATAAAGATTACATTCTTCTTTTATTGACCAATGTGTATGATTATTTGTTTAATCAGCAATGTTATAACAGCAACACAAATCTGATTGCCATTGCCTAGGATAGTACTCCGACCCACAAACAAAACATATATTACCAATCAACATTTTAATTAAGATACAAGATGCAGGATCGCTCACAAAGTCACACCGTACTATTATATGCACTTGTTAAAATTGTGTCAAGTCTTATGAAAGGGCCTTTGACATAGCGTCATTGTGTGATGCACACTATGCGTGAAAGTGATCAACTGAAACATTTTCCACAGGTTTGTGACCCGCAAAGTCTACATTTCACGTTCGTGGCATTAGTTCCCTCTCTGATAGGCCGTCTGTTTCTCTGGGGTGAAACCAATCTGGGTAATTGCAGCCAATGGGCGAAGGAGACACCTTATCATTGACCCTCGCACTCCCAGCAGCCCGGATTGGGGAACTATTTCATTTCCTTAAGTTTCCACACGGGGTGGGATTACGTCGGCTTTTCCCTTTAATCCCCTCTAATCCTGCAGGAGACTGGAGTGCTTAGTAGGAAAGCCCTTTTCTGATATTGCACCGAAATTCATCTCAGCTGGGAGTTTTGAAATGATATACTAACCGTGCCCAAGTTGGTGAGGAGATATGATTCAAAAGAAAGGAATTTGTAAAAGAAATCTGCATAATGAATAAGTGAAATAGTATCCCAAGATACCATTTTAGTTATGCAAATTTTATGCACCTTGTTCAAACAGTACGTAACTAATGGTAACCCCAAAGCTTGTCCGAGATTTGTCTGACTAGCAACAACTGACAGATTCAGATTGTGTTCCACCCATTGAAACTGAATCATGAAATACTGGTAAATGTAATAATGCATTACTATGGAGTTAAGTGGAAGTTATGAATACATTATGATAATGGATCATTGCATTTCAAGTATTACCAATTTGTGGAAACACACAATGATATTCGTGTGTATCTATGTGATAAAATAGATTGTGACGTAAATGTAGATCCAATGCATTTATGTCTTTGTGCCCTCCAGGTCAGTGTGTTTGTTGGCTGTCATATAAGCAAATTGGGAGAACAACAATGTTGTTGTGAGCATTCTTCCCAGAATTAGTCTCGCATGAGAGCATTTCCCTTCCAAATTGAGATTGATTTGCTTCAAAATAGTCCAAAACAAGAACAAAAAACAAATAAATTACAAAAATCTAATCAAGGGATCTGCTCTTTTTGCCACGGCCGGTGATTTCATACAGAAAACATGTTTGTACACATGATAGTGTATATCTTCCTCCAAGTGGACAGGGACATACCATATTGGCTGTATGATATCATGTGCTAGACATAATAGAATGTCATCGGGCACGAAGTATGAATACATGACTTCCTGTAGGTGCTATCAACTGGGAATTTGATAGCATTATCTACAACATTGATATCAGAGATAAGATAAGGGGTACGTTTAGAGATAAAAGTCATAACTTCAACATTGAATAATGCTTTCCATGTTGTGCTTGATTACAAACATTTTCTGTGTGCCTGCTAATGAGATACATATATGTAGTTTGTGTCTTGAACACTAAGCCAAGATTCCACATTCGATACTTTTCCTGGGTATCTAGCTGTAATGTCAAATTTTAGAATCTCAAATGTTGTGAGTTCCATTCCAGAGGGGAGTTCGGAATGTATTCAGATATGTTTCTTGTCAAGCTTAATGCCTTGAAACAAACACAGTGAACTAGATTTTGTATGATGCCCTAAAGTATGTGAGTCAATTTTTGTTGTTAACTCTGCTTCGTTTTTTATTTCTTTTGGAGGCTCTTATTTTTAAATTGCAGGGGCTAAGATCTTTCTGTGCCCCCATGTATTTTTGTCACTGTCCGAAATAAGGTTAGGAGCCCTTAACCCTCTCATTACCATTGGCATGAAGATGTGCAGTAAACCAATGGGGTTTTCAAGGCCTGGTAATGTAAGGTAACTTAAGCTCAAACATACATAAAATCAGTTGCTTTTAGTTATTGGTTCATTCATGTGTTGAAATAAATGAATGATTTGGATTATTTGTTTTAGTGAAGAAGCAGTCCATGGAAGCTGGTTACATCTGTTCAGTTCTTAGAGGGATATAATGTGTTGTTATTGACATGGGACTATCACTGAATAATACTGAGAGGGTTAACTCTCAGTCCCCATAAGAAATATACTGCGTTAGATTATCAATGGATAGTGCACTATTTACAAATTTTCATATCATCTCAGGCTTTGTGATGTGCTATCATGATACTCCTCCCCATACTACATACTACATGTATGGTTATGATTCCAGAGGCCTTGTACTTAAATTTATGGGGAGCCATAATTTGGATGGCATGGGTTACTGTGCACCTGTTTATGGTTAGCAGGTCATAGCACTTATTATATACCTCATACATAGATTCCTCTCATCGGGGCCATGTTGCATATACGTTTGGATTCTCAATAATTGAGAATGCCGATTTCCCACAATTGAGATTCTCAATTGTTGTATCTACAACAGTTGAGAATTTCCATTGCATATCAATTATTGTAGCTACAATAATTGAAAGTTTTTAAAAAGGTTTAGAACGAGCCTATTTTCTCCGAAAACTTACTTAGCGCAGGCGCAGTCGCATCAAAACAATCAATTAGTGGGGAAAAGTTTGCATCGTCTGCAAGAGCGTGATTTTTGCGTGTTGAGCTACCGCGCCCGCGAACGATAATCATCTACACGACCACTGACAAAATCTACTTGAGAGTTCACCACGCCGATGCTATCAATTTCCCCAGATTTTACCCCGAGAATAAGAGTAAGTATTATACGATTTTAAATTTCCTTTTAACTCTTCTTTGTATAGATTAAGTATTTTTGGTTGCGTTGTTGATAGTGATAAAAATCGAAGAAAATACTGGTAATTATTTGCCTGACTTCGACTTCGTTAATGATTTGTGCCGTTTGCGTGCATACACCCAAACGCAGTAATCTTGACTACCGCTAAAATTCTGTTGCCTCCGACTCCGTGTACGTGTGTAAGTTGAGTGGGTTACTGGCTATCCCTAGACTAGTACTAAGCCCAAGGCTTGGGGTTCCTCAGGCTAGTTAGGATGCTCGAGTGTACCTTATCAAAGTGAAAGTCATTGCCAGGGTCTAAATTTACTAGGTTAGGTTCAGCCAGACGGTCTAGCAAAAACTCAGTCACAGCCCGGCTACTATAAGTATAAATAGTACTCTACTCTCTAGTTAGACCTCGATCAGCATTGTAGGCATTGTACGGATCGGAGCACAGTCACTATACTAGTTTTACTACGCAGCTAGTAATTGACTGTAGACTCTTTGGCCGTATATAGTGTAGGGTTGATAAAACTACTATAGATTACACTGCCGTACCTGCATGTCCAACAGTCAGAAGTGTGCCTAACTGTTAATGTTAGGCTGATGATCATGATGATGGCATCGTGCTTCAATTATGCTGGGACTACTAAGACTAAGATTTTGTAAGAAGACCCATCGTAATAGTATACTAAATAGAGGCTAGTTGCATGCTATCGGTCTACTCACTGTGTGCAGAGAAGTGTGATGTGTGTGCACTCTCATACTCTCAGTCTCATTTCGGCGCAAATGCAGTTTGGTATCCCACTAGTTTTATGAAGTTTAACCCTAAACCTAACCCTGATACTAACCCTAAATCCAATTCTCAACCTAACCATGACCCTAACCCTAGACAAAATTTTCGCTGTTAAATTTGTCCAAAAAACATAATTTGTAGGTCACTTTCTGCCGATAACAATCAGTATCAGTGCATTAGCACCCTTAGTTTTAGGACAGGGCTACATGCAGTAGGCCTACAGGCTACCTGAGTCTGGTACTGTAGGAATGACCTATGCTTGTCCATAATATTTTTCTTCTGTGTGTGGAGTTTAAGAAAACCAAGAAAACACTTCTCACACTACCACAATTTTACTTGGACAGTTCAGTGCTTCACACAGCAGCAACGTATCTACACCAGCAAATCTCATCATTTTTTAACTTGATTTGATATCCAGTAGATCTTGAACATATGTTGAATCATTATTTATTTTTATACCTGTTAGGGTGTAAAATTACATAGTTATAAGTTGGAGCTCAAATCAATCAGACTCTGCCTCAGTAAAACTTATGATAGAGAAATTTGCATAAATATTTAAATTAGAGATGGCAACCAATCAAACTAAAGATAATCGAAGGATCAAACTAACATGTAACAATCCAATTCATAAGATAAACCAATAAGGAATGAGATGAAGATGATAACAGATGTCTGGGTGATTGTGTAATAATGGGAATAGAAATTAAGGAGTCAGGTGTGGGATGGAATGAGTGGAACACCTAAATAGAGAAGGAATGAAGATGACAAGAGCATCAGGGGAAGGCATTCTGAGTAGAATGAATGAATGAGAACTGAATAGGGCCTATCAGTAAACTCATATAACCTATGTTCAGACTGCATGGGCAGTGCTGAAAAGAAATGCACATGAAGTCAAGTCTTGACAGAACAGAAATGTTTAACAGCTGGCAAAGAAAACATGATAGAGGAAATGAACAAAATAGGAAAATGACAAAATAACCATGCTACACCATTTTAGTCATGGTATCTACATGCGTTTACTTTATTCACTATCTCTACATATTTGTATTTTTTCCCAGTCACTATTTTATCAATCTATGTATTTTCTTTAACTATTTTTGCATGTTTTTAGATATTGTAGATTAATTGTCATGTAATTCAGGCAAGGCTGCAAAATGGTATTAAAAATAGACTTGAATTGAATCTTGAAGAATCTAGAACTTTTACATAATTTGGAACTTATGAAGAATGTTGATGTGCATGTAACTGTATCTGCAACTTCTCTGATATAGATTCAAAATTTATTTTTTAGTGTGAAGTTATAAAGAAAAGACCAATTATGAATGTAAAACTGATGAGAAGATTGATTGCCTTGGATTTCTTGTAATAATGAAATATCTTGTTATACACCGAGTCTTGACATTTTAAATTTTTATCCTAGGAATGGGACGAAAGGCAAATTATAGTGATGGCCAAATCATCTGGTTGGCCGGATTTGTTACCCAGAACAGAGAGCGCCTGTTTGGGAAGGCCGGCAACTGCAGCGAGAGGGTAAGTTGCCTTATAAATGTGGGGAAGATGTTTAAAGGATATTTTGATACTTGGAACAGTTGAAGGGAGTATTACAACTTCTATATCTTGTCACCATTAATATTTTTTAACGTGAAAGAATCTTCTAAAAGTTGCACATCATTGGTATTATCACAATGCCAAGGAAAGGTTATGACCTGTAATCATGGATAGAAGACATGTAATTAAGTGAAAAAATATTAAATGACCATGACTTCTTCACTTCTTGTCCAAATTTAATGAAACTTTCACTGATCTGCTTAAAGAAAGCTTTGTCACTATCATCTGCTCCTTTAATTCATGGTGTTTCAGAATTTGTTTGCTCTGTGCAAGCAGTGCTTTAGTGCTTTACTGTTAAACATGTTTTGTTCTTTGTTGTTGTTTATACATTGTAGGTTCAAAAGCGCAGAGAGGCAGCATGGGAGGAGGCAGCGAAGGGATTGGCTGCCCTCGGGTGCCCCAGCACAAATGCGAAGAGTGTCCGCCTGCTCTGGAACGAGCAAAAGTCCAGGGCAAAGAAGTATCATGATGCGAAGTCTAGGACAGGTACAATTATGATGTACATGTAACTTGTGCATTAAGGGAAATGAGCACATCATAAAGTCAATAATGCTTAATTGCTAACATTTTGTTTTCATTTATGTGACTGCCTTGATGCAGCTTTTTGATAAAGATGGTGCTTGGTAGACATTGCCTGAATGATTTATTGATACATTATTAATATAATGAGCATAGTGTAATTCTTTCTCTCACCATTCTCCTAATATTCCTCTCAGCAAATATGTCGGTATATGGTCCATCAATCTCATAACACTCTCCATTCATTCATACATAGACTAAAATCCATTTTTAAGACCAAATTTCTTTTTCTTTTTTTAAATGATGTTTGTTTATTTCTGTGTCATAAAACCAGAAAATCCAAACATACATGTTTGTGCAAGATGGCCATTTAAAAATGAGGCCATAAATGACTTACAAAGCTACATTTGACATTGAAGATAAAACGAGCATTTCTCACTCAAAGATTGCAGATGTGAACATATTGCTGGATATGTACACGTACATACAGATATTTAAAATCTTTTAGTTTTTTGTTTTGGTAATTCTGTCAATCAATTAACTCAGTTTCACTGCAGTGATTTGCAATATGAGATTCACCAAGTTATCGACATGTAATTATACATATTCCAGTGAGGAATGATCTCAAATGAAATTGTGATTTCTCAGTATAAGTATTAGTGGTTGTCATAACGATATTGTGGATATTATAAATATTTCTCAGAATTATAGACATCATGACATTCCAAAGATGAAAGTCACCAAGTTATACAATTACACTTGTTTTCCATTCAAGAATGATACATGAGAAAAAACATCACACTTTTCTCCACAGAAGAGTGAATGATATCAACATTGCTGGATATGTACATATGAATAATAGCATTGCTTATGTTCTAGGATCTACCTTTTTTCTCAGCATTATGGACCTCATCAACCTTCACAATATGAAACCTGCCAAGTTATTGACCACTTTCAATTGGAAGAGAGGTCAGACATATTCCCATGGGGAAACAAGTAGAAATTGAAAAAGATATTGCAATACTGTATTGATCTTGCATCTCAGTTCATTCTGACCATAAACAAACTGTAAGGATTTGTTTTCATGAAGTCTTTTCCTGCGGCCATAAAAATGAAATGTCAGATTAAATGTTTATACTTCCAACATTTTATTGTTTGTGTTATTACAGGTGGTGGACCCTGTGTTCCTGTAAATCCCAGGTACGAGGCCATAATCGATGCCTTGGTGCCGCAAGCCGTCCATGGGATCAGGGATGAGGAGCTGGAGGCCGGTATTTCAAACTCTCAGGTAATTTACTCAACACACCATATTCCTGACGTGCATGCACTAGTAGCACAAACATTTCATAACCATGACAACTGAGTATTCATAGTCCACAAACATGTTCTACATTTCTGTAACGGCCTGTGGTCTCTCACTGCGGGCATGTTATTGACATTCATTTGTCTTGTTCCATGACACTTCAACAATATTCAAAGTAGCAATAGCAATTAGTTATATTCATTTAAAACTGAATATCAGCACATTCAGCGGAATATTACTTTGTCTTATAACGGAACTAAACTTCTTCCTGTAATGAATGATTTGTAATCACATGCACCAAGTAAGTTTTATGTCTCAAGCATCTGGATATCAAAGAAGCAGAGAGCAATTCATAACACACAAGATGAAATACACATCCATAACACAATTACCTCATAAACCATGTTTTCTATATTTTCTAGATGTGTCTGCTAATCATATTCATTGGCATTGGGTTTTTTTTCATATGCTCTTCTACTTTCCCTCTCATGTTGGTACCTTCACATTGAGTCATGTAACACTAAATATGACACAGATTATATATCAGAGTTGGTATTACGTTATTTCTTATCGTGAATTTAGAAAAAGCTTCAAAAACAACAAGGCCAAATATCTCTTTTGCTGCTCATGAAACACAGAAATATGATTCTTATGTCATTTTTCATCCGACAGCTGTCTGAGAATGCTGTAGCTGCATCACTGCTACATTCGATGATGGAGCCATGGGAGGAGGTGAATGGGCAGTCTGCTGGTGGGAGCACAGTGACAGAGGCTCCAGAAGAGAGTGAGGATGCTCATGTCGAGCCTCCCAAAGAGAGGGAGGAAGAGGCTCCAGCAGTGGGGGACACTGCAGAGAGGCAGGAAGGTCGGGGAATGAGGGGTATCAAAACAGAGGAGTACTTAGCTAGTCTCCTTGAAGTAGAGCAGCGGAAGTTTGTTGTGATGCAGGGCATACTAAAGGTGATGGAGGACTATGTGTATGGTCATCATTAAGGGTCCACTTTTATATGTTTTCATTACCAAGTGTTTTAAAGTTAAAACTCCAATTAGCTGAAATTTAAACATTGAATTAAATGATGTCATCTGTTTGGGTGCAGGTTCAATTTAATTTAATTGATTACTACTCTTGTAGTAATACTTTGAATTCTTCTTAAGATTCTCACAATTTGACAAGATCAGGAGCAAACATTTGTGTGTGTATCAGGTAATTCAATTAGAACACAATACAAAAAGAAGGCAATCTTTCTTTTTCTCATATATGTGGACCTGCTGTGGATGAGGATGTGCTGATTTCCAAAAGAATAAAGAAGAGAAAAAACTTTTCCATGGCTGTTTAACTATCTTCCCCTGGAATAAAGACCTATGATTCAAAGCAAAATCATTAATACTCGAGTGTGGAAACTGTCGCTTGAAGATAAAAAAAAAAGGGTGCTATATCTAAATGTATAAATTGTTAACACCTTGAAAATCCTTTTGCAATTATTGCATATTTTTTTGGGGAAAGTAGGTTTAAAGTGCTCATGATATACCCCAGTATAATAACATTTTGTGACCAAGAGTTAAGTTACAAGAGTAGGTAACCATTTTCTCACAGTTCAAGCAATTTTGTGGATGACCTTTGATAATGCAAATACCATTCTAGGTAAATATACATGAAAATGAGAGCATTATGTTTTTTGAACACACAGTCGATTGACCTCCCGCTTTATTTCAAGGAAATTTGCTCTTGGACTATCTCATTTATGAGAAATACTGATTCATAATTTCGTTTCTCATTGCTACTCCTGTTGGATTGAGACCCTCCAAATTGACCTGTTCAGGGCCTTGGTCTAGTTCGACCACCTCTTCCTCCCTCTCCTTGAGGTCCTTGCTGATGTTGAACAGGACTGCACAGGCCATGATGACATCGCAGACTCTCTCTGGAGCCATCTGCATTCCATGTCCCAGGAGGCAGCGAAATTTGTTCTTCCACTGCCCATTCACCTGCTCTATGACCACCCTTGTTCTGCAGTGGGCCCTGTTTGGATAGGTTGAAGAGAAATGGGAGTGGTGTAAAATTAATCTTCGACAAATACAAATAGATTTGTACTTATACGCTTGTGACATGCATCTCCTTACAGTAACTCAATTACTCATATGAATATTGCCTTTGTTAATATTGGAAGGAACCATTTCACATTTGATGGGTTAAGAAGACGCAACCTCATTTCCAATGTACAGTTCAGATAAGTGAATAACCGATTGTGTGAAAGTTAATGTTCTATTGACGCTCTTTAAGTGATTCCCAGTCACGAGGGGGATAGAGCAGTAAGTCAAATTGGTCAAGCACAATTGTGGGGCTATATTATACAAACAACATGAGCCACTCATTCCATAACCTTTGAAGAGAGTATTGCATGGAGGTTTTTAGTAAATATTAACATTCAAGATATGTCATATGTGTCACAACTACCATACTTCACAATGTATAATATTTGGATTGATTGATTCTTAGATCACCAGTATGTAATTGCCATTACCCTCTCACAAAGGTTTACTGAGCTTCTTTTTCTTTAGGGATGTCATTCAGAGGTAGTCTTCCCCTCCCCCACTTGGTCATGATATGCACTTTGAAGTTTCATCATTTCATTGTAACTTGCACTTTTATCAATTTGTCCTTGTATGGACAATCTTCAATTATTTGTATATAAACATATTATTTATTTCTGAATAAAGAATGAGTAGATATTTATTGAACACTATAATTTCCAAAATGTTTCTTTGTTTTGTTTTTTTGTGGGAGAAAATGTTGACATAAGATCATAAGGAATGGGAGTGTGTAAAATTTAAGTAGGTAGCATACAACACTTTGTCTTGAACGTACTTTTTTGAGTTATTTTAGTTACTTGCTTCCTTTTCTTAGAAAAACAAGAGCAGAGATAATGACCATGAGAAGGAAAGAGAAAGTCAAGTGGAGAGGGAAAAAGCAAGAGGGAGAGAAAGAGAGAGAGAGAGAGGGAGAGAGAGATAACCATGTAAAGCATATGGTACATTAATTTGGTACATGAGCAAGTCATTTTTTGTGTGTGTGTGACTTGTCTTACCTATTGTAGCGTCTCTCTACATTGGTCTGTGGGTCCTTCACAGGTGTCATGAGCCATGATTGAAGGGCGTAGCCACCATCTCCAACTAGAAGGCCCTGGAGCACACCGTCAGCGAGCTGATGTCCAAGTCTGCTGTTCTATATTTGAAAATTAAGGGGAAAATTAACATGTCCACTGTTATTTTCAATAGATTTACCTTATCCACTATTTAGTGACTTAATTTAGTGATTTAGTTTCTTGCAAAAATACAGTGTCAAACAAATAATGCAAAATATTCATCATTAACAGTGTTGTACGTCAGAACACTTTTGCAACACATTTCTGCACTGTACAGGAATGAGTGAAATCATGCATCAACCAATGCAAAGAGGAGAAATTTCAGTCATGATCCTGCATACCGTACGCATACCATATTATATTTTGCCGTTGGTAAAAGAAAACGTGAAGAAATAGATATCAAAATAAACATGTTAGTACTGTATGCATTCATGCAAAATTTATTGCTTGTGGTTTCTGAAATTATCTCTATACATGTATAATGCAATAAAAAATCAATGATGAAATTATGCTAAGAGAGACAAACTAGAGTTTCAAAAGACATTTTTTTTTTTTTGTTTCATCAAACTTTATTCAATTCATGTTGAATGCTATACCTGCAGGATCCGGCTGTCGTGTGTGCTGCCAGGCCACCTGGCAACAACGTTGGTTATGCGGTATGACGCGTTACACACAAGTTGGACATTGATACTCTTTCCTCCTTTCCTGTTAACGAAGGTGTGCTCGGCATCACCGAGAGGGGCACCGTGGAGGCCCACATGGGTGCAATCAATTGCACCCACAACA
The DNA here is from genome assembly GCA_963669155.1 of Arbacia lixula. Lineage (NCBI taxonomy): Eukaryota > Metazoa > Echinodermata > Echinoidea > Arbacioida > Arbaciidae > Arbacia > Arbacia lixula. The sequence goes on along the minus strand of OZ022579.1, from coordinate 19,301,192 downwards.
TGGGGGAAGCCCGCCAGTCTGCCAAAGCCCACCTGGGTCTCCCGGACGTCCGCCAAGCCTTGGGGGAATCTGATGTGCTATTGTCCAAAGATAGAAATAAAAAAGGGTGTCATTTTGGCATGTGAGAGTACAAGAAACAAAGATAACACATACATAAAAAAAAACTAACTTGAGGGCTATATTCTGCCCAAGAATAACTTATGGGTTTATTCGCCCCCTTTCTGCCCCCACCCCTTCCAGCCCCTCCTCCCCCCTCCCTGTTTCAGCATGAAACAACACTATGATCTATATTGTGCATCACCCCTTTGACGTAATTCAGTTGGAATATATATGGTTTGTTTCTTTGACTTTTAATTCAATTGAAGCGAGAGAGGTAATGAAAAGGAAAACAAATTTCTTATCAGCCTATGTATGATTTGTATATTTCTAAGGGAAATACTGCAGTTTGGTTAATAAAAAAAAATAAAAATGAAATGTACGTCTGCATGTAAACGGTTATTTGGGGGATTGAGACCTTTTCCTTATAAGAAAAAAAAAGTGGGGATGGATAGATTAACTGTATATTTTTATTTACATCTAAAATATTTATTTTCTTATTTCTTATCGTCAAGTAGCTGAAATTATTGTGAGCAACTCGTGATATTACACAAGCATGAGTTGTGATTTGCTGCGCAGGCCTACTTGCAGATACCGTATTTTGAAATTGAGACGGCTAAATTCGGCAAAACATTGTTTACAAACAAAGGGTGGTACAGCATATTTTAGGTACAGTTCTTTCACTTCATTCTTCAGAAATCGAGATGTGTGTCGCTCAATCATCCGTGCATGGAACAATGAACACCTTTTCATGGGTATGACTCTGAGGTATTACCATTTTGTGGTGATTAATTAGTGTGAAGTACGAACGTGTCGGTCAGTATAGACTCGAACTACAGCTGCATGCATACATTATAAGGTAGCGGACTACCGCCGGCTACTACGTCTATAGCTGGCCGGGCGGACCCGCCCAGCGCCCGTCTGGGCTTCGCATCGGTCAAGATTGTCAGGCGGTCGCGCGATATACGGCAAAAATTTCGATGAAAGACACTTTGATGTTGTGCTTTTAAGAAGGTAGCCTGCCTTGTACAGTATAATATGGTATCATAGGGCTAATTACAATCAAGTCTTGAATTTGATATTAGAAGAAAAACCTTAATTATCGTTACAAATGCTGCTATCTACACTTTTTTCTACACACCATTGCATTGACTCGTATACTGTCGTACGACATAGTCATAGCGCAGATGCCGTTGCTAGGGCGTTTTATGTAGAGATAGTAGATCTCTCTGAATTCTGAAAAGACTTACATACTTACATCATTCTTCAGATGACACAAGGCTTGGGTGACTCGGCGGATCGTCCGGGATGCAGAAGATGGGTGAAGCCCATGAACTTGACCGCTTGTGCTCATTATGCAGCCCGTTGCGAAAAACTTTAAACCCACAAATACCTGCAGGCTGGCAGGCAGCGCATGCATTCGTTTTGTTTGATGCTCTAAGTCCTCTTCAAGGAGATTAATGAGATGGATGCACCCTCTCCTGCTGAAGCGATATCGCTGATACATCTCCTCGTCGTTGTAGCAGTCGAGAGGGTGCATCCTGTCTCGGAAGACTCGCTCACGCCGAAGTGCCTGCTCCTGCAGCAGGGCTGCTATCCCTGCAGCAGCCATTTTGTGAGCACAAATTTTAATTGCGCTTTATTACAGCGGTAATTTACCGCTGGGGTAAAGCTGTTTTTTATTTACCGCAATTGAGAAAGCATTTAGCGCTAAAAAACAGCGGTAAAACCTATATGCAATGGAATAAACCGCTGTTTTTTAATTTACCGCTGTTTTTGAGGATTTACCGCTGATTTGGGGATATACCGCTGATTTGGGCCATTCTCAATTATTGAGAACCCTATATGCAACGTGGCCCTGATTGGTTAAAAGTAGAGTCATCGAAATAGCTGTGCCCCCGTTTTTAACAAGATGATGTCAAAATTAACTGTGCCCGGGGCATGGCAATCGACTGTGCCCGGAAAATAATAAGACAACCTCAACACCGCGCGATATCGCTCGTGTGTGCACAATCCCTGTACGCGCAATGAGTGTTGATTTACATGCCTATTACATGCTATCTTGTAGGCCTTGTCAGTTCAGGAAATCTTTTAACCAATCGATGAGAAGAATCTATACATTCGGTTTATAAAACAAATATTGACTGCTTAATATTCGGGGCACAGTTAAAATCATAGGCCCTCGGTGATGTCAAAACCATGACTATGCCCTCAGCTTCGCTTCGGGCATAGTCATGGTTTTGACATCATCTTGGGCTTATAATTTTAACTGTGCCCCTCATAGCAGTCAATATTTGTATACACTTAAACAGTACTGTATTGTAGGTAAATTCATAAACTTTCAACATTTGGAAGTGCTTACATATACTTACGTAATGTATATTTCACATGTTTCAATGAGAAAGTTGCTGTTGGAATTAAGTGAGTAATTCATGTTGATTTTACTGGGGAGGTTAATAATTTGTTTTCTGGTTTTGTGCCAGAATAGTGTGTGTTTGTGTGTGTAATTTTGTGTGATTTTTAACATGTTCGTATGTACATCGAGAAAGATGGGTTTGGGGTGGGAAATCCAGGGAGTAAACTGACTAGTTTGTGTGTGTGTGTGTGTGTGTGTGTGTGTGTGTGTGTGTGTGTGTGTGTGAGAGAGAGAGAGAGAGAGAGAGAGAGAAAGTGAAAGAAAGTAAGAGATTGAGTCAGAGAGAGAGGAGAGAAGAGAAATGAGAGAAGAAAGAAGATAGAGAAGAAAGAGAGACAGGGAGAGAGAGAGAGAGAGAGGAGACAATAGAGGAGATAAGTGAGAATAGAGATGAGAGAGAGAGAGAGAGAAAGAGGGAGAGAGAGAAAGGGAGAAAGAGAGAGGGAGATAGAAGTGTTTGTGTGGATCTTTGGTGTTTGACTCGACTTCTAAAAACAGACAAAATCAAACAAAAACCAAAGATATATACCTTCCAGGAAATAGTAAAATCTTATGAGCCCCTGCTGACATTTGTTTTAGTCTTGCTTCAATCTTACTTAGTTAACCGTCAAAATATTTTGGCATGTAAAGAGGGAAGAAATATGAGATGAAAACTGGTGGTGGTTGTCAATCTGTGTTGCCATGGTAGCACCAACTTTTGTTGACCTCGTGTAATAGTTTATCGTCTGTAGGGTGCCTCAATATATTTTTGGGGTGGATTTGGTTGGAATTGAAAAGGAATTTCTTTGTTGTGTCTGTGTATGGGAAGCTTCGGTCCCTTGTGGTGGGTGACAGGGGGAATCAGGAATGTTTGCCTGAGGCAGGTTATTCAGAGAGGCAGTATCATTTCATAACGATTTTTTCCCCCTCAAATGAAAAGGTTAGATTAATGTGTCTGCTCAACTCGTACTCAGCTATCTTCATACAGCACTCATACATGTGCTTTGTGGTTATTTTGTATGTCTAGATACTGTATGACACCTGTAGTTGATTCAGATTTTAATTCGGACTTAACATTCAGACTCCAAAGGAAAGTTATGATTTTCAGTGAATACCTTTTATTGCCTTGGACAATGACTGACAAATTTAACAAGTACAACATGTGAAAACAGCAACAGCATGTTTTTTTTATTGTGGTACAATTTAGATATATAAGGAAGTAAACGGTTGAAAGAAAATTGTTCCATCTCCCTTAATTAAATAAAGGGAGTAAACATTTTTATAGCTTGACTTTGCTTGGAATATAGATGCTGTCACGCCACACTGCTCACAGGCTCACCGCAAAGATATGTACATGCAGCCTTCATGGCATTCCGATTGTTGATGCTTCCTTTCCATTGTTCTGTCCTCACGGCTTTGTTTTCATCAATCATTGTGAAATTCTTTGAAAGCACCACGAATTATGCCCATGTGGGCTGGAAAATTGGAATAGAAAGAATCTAGTGGAACATTTCCAGACAGGGCCAAGGCTTTTATGATTAACGAGGCAGTGGTTTGTCATTTAGAGGTGGATCATTTTTTGTTATCCTTCATTAGAGGGTTATCAAAACAGGAAGCTAGGACTATTAGAGTTGAAGTAAAACTCATTGACTCAATACTTGCCACGCTTTATTTGCAAAACCCACATTTATATTCATCAGGGTATGTGTTTCCTGTTGATTTATTCATCGTTTGTTCTATAGAAGGTATTACAGAAGAAGCAATTCTACAACGCTCATCTTTTTATGCAGGCATCAGTGGCCATTTGTGTTTCATAGATGTTGAATTTTTTCACAGCCATTACGGCAGGTGAACAAATATGCCAGCACAATTTGTCGCTTGAAGTAGATAGTTTGACAGAAAGTGACATGAAGCTGACAGTGCTCTCAAAAAGCTGGATTTTATCTGCAGAAATGAGATGAAAGCGAAGGCTGGCGACAGGCAAAAATAGATCAAGAAAGTGGCCTGCACTTTCAGCTTTTAGGCTGTCCTCTCTTGAAATTCAAGGGTTATTTCATACCTGGAATAAAAATTCTTCCTCCAAATAATGTTTGAAGTATGTGTCAACATTTTGTGACATGTTCTTGGTCTGAAAGAAAGGGTAGCTTTTGCAGGTTTTTTTTGTTGTAAAAATCATGGAAAATGATGTACATGTATTGGAACTCCCCTCCCAATGATAGAGCTGGAAATAGACTTAGAGCAGATTTAGAGTGATTGTTAGATTTTGAGTCGGTCTTGGATGGGTCATCTGAAACCTATAGCCTGGGACACCAGAGACCGCAATACGCAATAGTGCACATTACGGCTTGTCGCACCACACATCAACGCGTTGAGGCAAGTGGCACATTACGGTATATGAAAATAACTTGTCGTGAAGATTTATATCGGATGTGAAGGGGGTTCAAATTAGAGAATTGTTGACTAATGGTGGGTGTGAGTTGTCAGCTGAAGTGAGCTTGTCCAACCGGCTCCATCCAGCTGACATGGAAGACCGCCCCTGACAGGTTGATCATTACCAGGGTGACATGGCCGCCCCTCATAGTAGGGCCGTCTGTATCGGCTCGAAGTGGCAAAATAGCTAGCTATATCACGATTGGGCTAGCCAGCCCGGGCCCCATCTTATAAAGAGTTGCGATTGATCTGAATTGATCGCAAGTCCAATCCTATATCTTCCTATGTACAGGATTAGAGTTAATATAAATCGTAAGTCAAGGTGTGATCAATCGCAATTCTTTAAAAGACCAGTCCCAGGATTGAAAATGATTGCTAGCAAGTTGCATCTTCATCTGCCAGACCTGGCAAAATAGCTTGCTGTTCGGTCAGGAAATCTTTCCCCCAAATCTCGGGTTAGATGGTAAAATAGCCACATGTGGTTATTTTTTGGATGTTCTTCATTTATAAGCCCCAAATCTAGCCTGGGCCTGTGAGCTCGCTCCCTACAACAGTGGCAGCAGGCATGGTGCTGCAATATGTAACAGCAACAGCAACAGCTGGCAGCTTAGCAGCCGAAATGTGGACAGGCTAAGTAAAATGCTTTTTGCTAGCTTTGTGCTGATGGTGATGAATTTCAACTTTGGGCTTATTTTACTGCATCAGAGGAGAGCTAGCTGAGCTCTGGGCAAATGCAGACTTAACTTCAACTTTGGGCTGATTTCTTGCATCAGACAATTGCCAGCTTTATTGTCAGCTTTAGCCTGATGGAGACACAATTTCAACTTCGGGTTAATTTCCTGCATCTGGAAAGAGTGAGCTCTTTTGTTAGCTGTGTGCTGATGAAGATCCAATTTCAACTTCGAGCTTATTTTCCAGCATCGAGCTTATTTTCCAGCATCAGTAAAGAACTAGCTGTTTTGCCAACTTCATGCTGGTGCAGACACAGCAAATATCCATTAAATAAACCAAAGTGCAGGTGCCTGATAGTTGGGACATGGCTTGTATTTTGGCATTTTGCTTGCTTCATGCTGGTGAAAATGCATTTTAACATCGGGCTACTTCCCTGCATCAGAACAGAGGTAGCTGTTTCATGCTGATGCAGACGCAGCAAATATCTATCAGGCAACCCAAAGTGCAGGCCCCCTCCCTGACAGGCAGGCCTTGGCACCATGATGTCACAGGAATATGGTTACCCAGCCAGATGGGCATACATGAATCTACAGCAGGCATCACAAGCTGACAACTCTTTCTCTACCTCACCTTCCACTGGTGCTTTTCATTAAAAAGCAGCCAAAAGTCCCATTTACATGTCAGCTTTTAGTCTTTCTTGCAGACTGCCGCAGACTCAGTTGGATTTTGTTTGTGTTTTTCAGAAGAATAAAACAAAGATAGGCAAAAGTGCCATTTACATGTCAGCCACTAGTCTTGCCCGCAGACTCTGTTGGGTTTTATGTATTTTTCAGAAGAATAAAATAAAGATAGGCAAAAGTGCCATTTACATGTAGATGTCACCAGACAGTCTTACCCACAGACACATTGGGCCTCATTGTATAAAGATTTGCGATTGATCGCTACTTGACTTGCCATTTTTCAATTGTAACTGTACTTTACAGGTATAGGATTGGACTTGCAATCAATTCAGATCAGTCACAACTCCAGGAACCATGTTTTTTTGTTTGTTTGTTTTTCAGAAGAATAAAAGATGCATATGGGGAAGGCAAGAAGACAAAGTCTGAGTGTAAATATAATTTTGGGGTGTTTTTAAACAGTGACCATCGATCCCCCCCCCCCCCCCCAGCATCTCTATATTTGATTTATTACTTCTCTGGTAGTAAATGGTCCTTTTATGTAAAAATGGTGGGTCTGCCAGGCTTATAGGATTACGCATGGGAGGGTATTAAAAGGTAGAGCATATAAATTTGATGTAATTGCCATCTTGTCGGTGATTAGGAAGTGATTTGTATTGCACTTGTTTGGTTCAATTAACTCTGTAAAAAATTGGCAATCAAATCTCAATTTAAGACCTTTTTGTAACTTAACTTTTAATATCTCATTTGCTGGTACCTTCTGCATGTAATTGCACAGAACTGCATGGTTTATGCATGTGTATCATGTTTCAAGCATAAAAAGTTACTATGACGATCTGCCTTTTTAATATCCTAAAAATTATATCTTGGTTAAGACTTTAGTGTACAAGAGATTTGCTACATATTAAAGAAAAGGCACGGGAGAGAATGGAGAGGGGAAGAAGAGGAAGTTAGGGAGGAAAAGGAGAAGAAGGAGGAGAAGAAGAGGAAAATAAAGAGGAAAAGGAGAGGAAGATGTGGAATTGGAGGAGAGGAAGGTAAGGAAGTGCGGGAGAAAAGGAACACGAAGAAATGGGAGGAGTGAATGAAAAGGAAAAGGAAACTTCGAAGATCGAGACATGTAGGAGGAGGAGATACTTTCTTCTTTTTTTTTGGTCTGCATTCCTTGTATTTCACTGTATGTATACTGTGCCCATCACCTGTTATTGATTGTTCTTAGTTGTATCATTAACAACAGCTGTGCGTTGTACTCAATCAGTACTACAACACTTCTAGTCGCTTCTTGATGTTAGTGTCAACCAGTTTACTCATTTGATACATTACATTCAGTACACCCTTTACATGGCTCACAAATTCTTTACACCAATTCCATTTCACAAAGTTCGAATGAAACAATTAAAAGTCTTCTATTTCCCTATGGGTACCTCACTGGAGTTGTTTTCTTAGATGCTCCACAAGTATTTCCCACCCGTCTTCACCCTGATAAGCCCTCTTTCGAAATCCAAGGCAGCACACCTTCCTACCCACCACCTCCACCACCGTAAACTTACAAGTGAAACCGGGGACAGACTGAAATAAGAGTCCCCGAGATTGATTTCTCGTGACCCTCGGGGTCTGAGGGACACACAGGTGTAGCTCCCTGGCCGAATTTTGATAACGGGTGCGTGATGTGACCGGAGGCGATGGGTGGGCTGCTGCTCGAGGGGGGAGGAAGAGGGTAGGAAGGGGCGCTGGGGAGGGGTAGGTGGATAGGGGCATATTTATTTATTATATAATCAATGTACACTAATTTCTAGAAATTGCAAACTGTTATGTTGATATTATCTTTGTTTTTACTGTTACTGTTTGTAGTTATAAGATTGATTGATCAAGCTGTTAGAAAATTAGCAGAGAAAAAGAGGACCTTGCAGGACTTGAACTGGCATCTTCTGCTTGCCAGACAGTGACTCTATCCACCAGGCTACTACTTCGTTTTTTAACAAACTTTCAATTATATGAATATTGTTTTGTTCTTTGAACATTAAAAGAAAGGGCTATCAATTACTTCCACCTAGATGTGATTTCTTTCTGCACTATACGAAATGTTGCTCTGTAGAATTGGTGTGCTTAGCTTATGCCATCATGAAGCAGAGACTTGTAAAGGGTAAATGAAGAAAGTGACTTGACAGCTTCTCTCCATAACTATAAAGGAATGCAGAATGTAGGAAACAAGATGAAAGAGTTTTAGTAGGTTAGTAGGTTGCCATACAGCATTGAAACATCAGTCTCAATCGAATCTTAATCTTTGTTGGGGAGCAATTACAATAAAAGAAGAAAAATAAGATTGCAGTGGAAAAACGTGCTTTACGTTCATCATTTTGGAGCAGTAAAGAAGTCCCGTTAAAACTGGGATGCAGGAATCCTAAAAATATCACTTCCAACCAAATTTGATATCGCATTCAAAATGGGGACATGGAAATAGGGTCGACTGGTAGGGGAGGGGGTGGTATAGGAGGGATAGGAGGGATAGGTCTGGTGCTGGTGGGGTATCACTCCATAACATCAAGTTGCAGAAATTGCAAGTGGACGTGGTTTTGTTTAGGTTGCGCCGGATGGAAAGTGCACTCCGCGACGCACGGCCGAGTGTAATTACAGCGAGTCGTCAATAATCATCCCGCGGCAAGGCTTCCCATATCGAACTCTTCTTCCACCTAATCAAACCCTCCTCTCCTCGTTCTGTCACTCATTTACCGCTCAGCTCCCCGTTCTGCGCTGCGCGGGGCAGATCATAGCAATTGAGGGTATTGTCGCTATGGTTGCTTGTCAGTCTTGTTTCAGAGTTGTTGATCAGAATGTTATGAATATCACAGGGATGGATGTGCATATGTGATTAACTCCCCATGGGCCATGTTCACACAATGTTCTCTGCATTTGAACCAACTCTCATTGATTTTATTTGTAAATATACTGCAGATGAAATAAGATTTTATTGATTTTTTCAAGTGATTCATATCAAATCGATCAGTACATGATGAATGTGCATCTGTACATCACTAATGGAGTGTTGTGGCATTTATGGGCCCCAAGAGTTGAAACAGGTTACTTTAGAGATCATTATTGTTCATTTTGTGACCACATTATAAAATCACAATAAAGATGATTACCAGGTGCTAATGTATTTAACAAGTTACAATAAAAAGTGTACACTGGTTTTGAAGAAACTGAACCCAGCTGCTTGGTGCTTCAAGTCCAGTTGAAATCATGTTTCACCTATCTTTACCTTTACTACATGCCCAAAAATGAGCTACTTAGGTTTATCAAAAAAAGTATTTTCCACTGAATTCTTCACAATATTTATGCTGTAGGTTATGCTGGTTGGACTGAAACAGTGTTATAATGGACACAAATGCTTGTAACTGTTGTTTGTGAGGATTGTGTACAGAATGTAACACAACGTTAATCTCCTGTGAATGCAGTGGAAATGGGTCAACCATACATACCTCTGATGTATTATGCTGTGTGTCCTTTGTTAACAACTCCTATTGTCTGCATCTCTTAACTGGTAAATATTTTGAACAATCCGTCTGAAAAACATTTAAGTGACGGATCTTGCTGGTACATACACGTAGAGGAATGTACAATGTAGTTTTGTGATTTTTGTAATTGGCAGCCAAGATAGTATGTACGTTTGAATAGGATTATCCTGATACACGAAATTATGCAGTTTTACAAACATCAGACTTACGGTGCGTTTATCATCTCTTTTCGTGGGTAGAATTAAGGTTTCCAAATGCCTTTCGGGGAATTTTTATGAGATGATAAACGCAAAGGTGTTATGATTATGGGGTTCGGAAAGCCTTTTTGAAATGCAAATTTGTGCGATCCGGAACGTTTATAGAAGCAAGATAAATGCAAAGCTGTTTTGAAATGACTTTCTACTTCAATCACAAAGCGCGTGCCGCACCTCTTTCCTCGGTCAAACGGCGCAGTACAGCTGCACAGTGACAAGGACAGTTTTCGACTGGGCGACTTTGAGTTGATAAACGCAACGGTTTTTGAAACGCGTTCGTAAATGCCGTTGGAAACGCCTTTTGATAATGGGTATTGAAAGGCGTTTCAAATTCTGGAAAGATAATAAACACGGCCTTAAACCTCTCAGTTCTGACAGTGATAAGCTACACAGCTCAAAGGAATTGGCATAGGGAAAGGGAAAGGGAAGAAGGTAAGGAGCCGCAGTTTTAATCCACGGTATATTTTGTACGAAACGCGATGCTTTAAAAACTGGAGTGGACAAAATATACCATAGTTTAAAACTGTGGCTCCTTCCCTTTTTTCCTGTTCCCTTTCCCTATGCCAATTCCTTTGAGCTGTAGTGTACATTAGGTTGTGATTATGATTTACAGCTTTAATTACAGTGCATGCAAGTATAATGGCATGCGATTAAAAAGATAAATCGTACAATTTGTTTTCATATTAGGTTCATTTATATGTAAGCAAATGTGTGTGTGGAGCAAAATAATAGCTGGTTTATAGTTTGGTCATATGTTAGAACAAAAGTTAGCTTATTGCAAATATGTGTATTATTCAGGTACATTAAACACATTGTGCTCTTCTATCATAGACAAACATTTGTACTTCAACAGATAGTATAACCAGGGAGGTGATGTTGATCTAATTCATTGTTATGGATTCATGTTTGCTGTCAACAGGAGACAGCAAGCTGACTTGCATTCCAATGGATTACAAGCCAAAAGTCCCATGACTCCCAACACAGACAGACAGAGCGTTCCTTGATTAATTATCACAACGTGTGGACGATGTGCGGTGCATGATGCCTGCCGCAAGGGCCTAATTGATGATCAGGGCAAATTTATTGTGAAAGCGGAACATGAGTGAATCTCTGGTGGAGCAATTAAAGGCATTGGCGAGACAGTAGTCATGAGAATCAAATAACATTCATTGGTCTAGTTTTAAACTCTCTCATTACCATTGGCATAAAGATGTGTAGTATACCAATTGGATTTATAAGGCCTGGTAACATAAAGGTTAACCCACTCAGGCCGGGAACTGAATTGCTACCACATGGGGTTGTCAGTGCTTGGCTAAGAGAGGGTTAACGCACTCTCACAGGCAAGGAACTGAGTTGTTATTGATATGGGACTGTTAGTGCTTGGTACTTCAAAAAATTAATCCTCACATTACCAGGCCTTGAAAACCCCATTGGATTACTACACACCTTCGTGCAATGGTAATGAGAGCATTAAGAGCGAGTTTTAGCAAGCAAATATAAAGGCTCTCATAAACTTGAAGTATTTTGTGCATTTTCTTGTTTTCTCAATTCATTTATACTGTTCACTGTATGTGTACAAATTAAGTGCTCAGCCTAATACTGGATGGCACTTAAGGAATGAACCATTTTCAATATGTACGGAAGGAAACTGAATTAACAAGAGTAAGGAAATGTAAACATATGATCTGCCACATATGGACATGTACATACATGTACATGTCCATATACATGTATTTAGTTGTATGTATTTAGTTGGGTTAAAAACATGTGTGTAGTTGTGTGTAAGGAGTTTATAAATGCGCCATCATAGCATCACACGAAGTAACCACGTATTGAAAAGCATTTAAAAATGTGTAGTGTAGATACGCATTGTGAAACGCTGACTCTAACTTTAGTAAGATGCATCCCAGTATTTGGCTAATTCAGCTTACAAAAATCCCTTAATGTGATCTGAATATGCCTTAGGCCATTTTTCTTAGCCTCGCCAAATGCTAAGTAAATTTTGTACTTAATCTGAATATTTAATTGAATACGGGCCCAGGACTGCATCAAATTAATCCTCGTAGTACCATATGTACTTGAACTGTGTCATAAATCAATCGACTTTTGCGTGGTTGGTAGTGGGAGGGCTGAGGATAGACAGTGACACTGTGACTTGAGGCTGCCTTTAAGAGAGCCATTGATTGAGATTGAGCGAGGCATGGCAGCCTCGTTAGAGAGGCAGTGATGTGACCGATGAGCTAGCCAGGCTTGTCAAGAAGCCGAGAAGTCAGATACCAACCTATCTGCTGTCCATCTATTAAGAGTCTTCAAGAGTCATGGACTGCGGCAACAGTAGCAGTTATCTTTAAAAACCAACAAAATAATCATAGTTAATCTGACATTACTCATATTTTGATCGTTAACCATCTCATTTGATATACGCAGTGTTTTTGTTCAGTTTAAAGGAGGCAATGTCATTCTAGTTAATCTGACATTACTCATATTTTGATCATTCACCATCTCAATTAATAAACAGTGTTTTTGTTTAGTATACAGTTGGCAGTATCTATAAAGTTACAGAGTAGATGATATAGAATAGACATGGGAGTGAAGGGCGAGTAAGTGCATTGTATAGAGTAACTACCCTATTTGTAAATAGATGTTCAGAAATGATACATCTTGGTATTAGGTTATACATATATGTTTATTTCATATCATATCTATAATTCAATATGACATTAATTGTACTACACACCGACACAGCCACACTACCCCTCATTAGCTGCATTTCTCATCTCTCAGCTATATGTAAAGACATTTTTAGACATCATCATTTTAAATCATGTATTTATTATATTTGACATTTAAGATTGAATATGACATTATTTGTCGTACACTTTTTTTTAAAACACAACTTTGACAGGCTCCCTCAATGTCCCTGTGCTTCACAATAATTAGAAGTGCATGCATGGGTGCAAACCCATCACTCACTCTTATATATACCAATACACTACTGACTAGTCTGGCTTCCAGACTGATGGGCAATTCTAAACCAAACTATTAAATAAAGGGGTCTGGCTGCAGTAGACTAATCATTCTCAGTTTCTTCTCCTGCTCCCTCTACACTGAGAAAAGAGGAGAAGGATACAGGGACTAGTCTAAGGATATAAGACTCTACTTTCCAGTTTGAATCAGAAATGTGCAACGACCCGGAAGCAAGGCTATCTACTGACTCGTATAATCAATATGCACATACAGTAGCAGTCTCTCCCCTCTCCCCCAATTCTTGAGTTTGTCTCGTCAATGGACTGCCATTATTTGAGTTTGCTCGGAAATAAACTTTAAAGTGCTTGTGCCGTCAAAGTTGTCCCGTCTTGTTTTCACAGAGACACTCCACTTTGCTGCAGTTGCACCAGCATGCCATATCTCGGCGCATTCATGTTCAGTCTAGGTTTTTTTTTCAATCGAGAGTTCTTGGTTTTCCAGGGTTTGATTGGAATGAGTTCTGGCGAGGGTGCTCTGTGCATTTTATTTGATCTTTGCCCCACAGATTTAGTTAAAAAGGAGGAAATGGTCACATTCATATTCAGTCTGTTATTTTCATCTAGACTTACATGTATTGCTTTTTCCGTGGTTTGACTGGAATGAGTTGTAGAGAGTGTGCTACATGTTTGTGCATGATGGTTGATCTTTGCGGCACAATTTAAGTGAAAAAGGAGGAAATTACTACATTCATGTCGATTTTCATTTCTTTTCTATCAAGACTTTCTGGGATTTTCAGGTTTTTACTGGAATGAGTTGTGGAGAAGGTTGCTACACTGCACATGTATGTGCATTATACTTGATCTTTCAGAAACATTTATAGAAAATGAACGAGGAAATTGTCATGTTTAGTTTACTTTTTTTTTCGCTATGTAGACTTATTGGTTTTTCATGGTTTGATTGGAATGAGTGGAAGGTTGCTCTGTGCATCATATTTGATCCTTTTAGCAAACGAAGAAGGAAATTGTCTCATTCGTGTTGAAGCTCATTGTTTCCCCTTTTGAAATTACCTGTAGTTGTTTTTTAGTGTGTTGGTTCATCACATAGGGTTTGAAAAGTATCCCCCACAAATAAATGAATATTTCCCCCGTGTCCCCAGCACATAGGCATACAGTGTAGATCTTAGAGAATCTACACACAATAGTTTGTAGAATGCAGTGAGTTCAACCAAACATGACCAGGAATGTCCTCAAGTTGGCCTTCTATCCTGGAGATTGAAATGTATTGTTTCAGGCTTCTTCATTAAATATTAATGGCAATGGAAGGATGGGAGAAGGAGAAGTCATGCTGGAGTAAATGGACTGAGAAACGACATCAGTCCCACATAATTGCACATCTCCCTGATGGCTCTGCAGGGGGTCTCGAGAGTGGTGGGGATTGGCTGGATTCAAGCCACGCTTGGCTTGCCGGGAGATTGTAGCGGCCTCGTGTCGCAGAATGAAATAAAGTTAATGGCAATATTGTTACAGTTATGAATATGCAGGATGTATTGATATTCTCCTGTGGTGAGGGGATGGGGAATTTTTTTCTGCCAGTTTGTTCTTGTATGCATATATGAAATAAGAAAGGCATGATCTTTGATATTATAAAAGGTAAAGCATTTTAACATTTCTTTGTTTGATCTTGGAGACATGTCGTTAGTGTTTTTACGACCGATCAAATCCGTGCGCTGTGCGCTAAATGGACTTGATGGTTTGAAAAAATAGTGACGATGTACATCAGTATGTCTATTTATGTATACAATATAGGAACAAGATTAAGAGTCATATTTGAGGAGTGCTAAAGCCATTATCCTTGTCTTGCGGTGTGAATAAGTACTTGAATTTATCTTTGCATTATGTTGTGAGGGTATGATTTTGTCACTCCTTAGATTGAGCATCACAAAATCAAAGATTAGGAAACCTCAATCTGATGAAACCAAGAGAAGCTTTGTTTCTTCTTGGACAAAGTTTGAGATTATAATTGTGTCGGTAGTCCTTAATATACTTCACATATTGATGTACCGGTAGTTGTGTAGGTTGAAAATGTAGGTCAGCATGTAATTGTATATGGTTGGATAATTTTGTTATTCAGAACAAATGTTTTGAGTTGGAAATAAACTATTGCAGATGCCAAGTTACATGTTTGACTACAAATATCCAGCCAGACAAGGAATGAGACTGCTTTCCTCACATCCTCCGCAGTATTTCCTTTCATCTGCCGAGGGAGTTACGGTATTGTGCTGTACATGAAGTGATACGATAGATACTTAGGTACTGTGACTCCTATTCTTGTATGATTTCATGATAAATTGTTTTTTGCATCAAGGAGTTGCCTCAAAATTACACAGTCCTTATCTAATATATCTTGAAATCAAAGTTGAAGATTATGGTAAGACAGTTTTGTTGTTTGGTCACATCATCTTCACCTAAACTGCTCATGCCCTTTAAACATGATGTCACTGACATTTTGATGATGAAACATTCATGTGAGAGCACACTCTTATCATATGAATGAATGAATGAATGAATGAATGAATAAATAAATGAAAGAATGAAAGAATTATTTATTGTACACAAAACTCCTGCTGGTTGAAATGTGCCTTCCACCAGCATTACATGATATTGATGTACACTATATTTGATATTACTTCATATATGATTTCATTAACATAGATGGAAAACAGTACCGCTTGGTGGGATGCAATACCCAAAGTGAAATTAAATTGTCTGTGAAATTATCTTACTTACTGTAGATTGCAGTTTCCCTTTAAACATAATGTCACTGACATTTTGATGATGAAACAATCATGTGAAAACTTGGGCTTATCATTTGCTCATTATATATTGGTTAATTCGCTGCAATACCCAGCGTTCAATGAAATTGTCCGTGAAATGAAATAACACAAGTATTCTTTAATCACACATGCCTATTGATTACCCATGGGGGACGTACTGTGTGTGGGGTGCATGCTACATCCTGGCCATTAGCACGCAGCGGTGATGGGGTTATAGGGGGGCAGCCACTCTCCCTCTCAGAGGTTACAGGGGGGCAACATCGCACTCTGGAGGGGGGGTTGCCTACCGGGCTACTAGTCATTTGAAAGAGCAGGACTAGGGAGACAGCGACAGCTGAATCACTAGCAATGCACAATGATTTGTAGGGAATCAATATTGGATTTTGGTCAACAATGAGATGCAGTATAATTTGGGAATGAAAATGGATATAACATTTTGAGGAACCCCGCAGCATGTACACACTAGCAGTGTTAATTGGATTGGGCAAGGCGTACAGCAATAATACACAAAAACATGTACTGTACCTTTATGGACTAGCACAGCAAATATTTATGTTTTGAAAAAAGCACAAAGTGAACATTTAAGTTTTTAGGCCTTAATGAGAAGAAATGCAAAAATGGTGACTGAGAATCTTTTTTTATGTTCCTTGAAGTACTTATCTTATTCTATGAGATTACAAAAAAATAAGCTCTACATCTTGTCATTCATGGTTTGCGGGTTCTGTAATGGGACTGCACACCATTTAAATTAAACAGGTAGTGATTGTGTGCAGACCACATCCTGTTTAATGGAACTCCCGTGATACAGAGTGAGATACGTACTATTGTGGTCGATCATGTGGTACAGAAGCACTCACGCTGTACAACTCATTCGCTGCAGTGGCAGAGAGCTGGTGTTTTAATGACGCTGAAGAGGTTTATGATACCACATGCATTAATCAGTCTTTTCTGCCCACTTTGTTCTAATCTGATTGATCACTCCTCCCATTCATTCTACCTCAACAAAGTATCAGTTCACAGTGTTATCTTTATAATCTGACGAGAAGAGTTTCTTCACAAAAGATACGTCGCTCTTTTGCATTTGCCCTTTAGACATCGAAGAAAATAGACGTTGAAGAAAATGTTCACATTTAAAGACAGCCCGTCCCTTTTTCAGATCATCACAAAACCATCGAAACATTGGCAAAACATGTAGAGGAGTGTTAGCAAGCTGTATATTCATAATTTGAAACTGATACGTAGTGTAAAATTCAAATAATGCACGTGAACAACGTCTGATTAATAGTCTTTACCTCAGGCTCTTAGTAGTTTGCGTTGAAATATCTGCTTTATTGATTAATCTGTTTATTAAATTATAAAACGCATTATGAAAAAAATGTTCTATAGCAGGAATCATCTCCAAAGTTTGGAAAATACTCATAAAATTAGGATCTCACACATGCATAATAACCACATAGATGCTGTAACAAAGACTAATACTTTTTTCGTAGTACGAAAAAAGTCGGTTTGAAATTTAACGGCTGAAATTTTTACATATACAGAAAGCTTCAACATGCTATATTCTTAGAAATGGTCTTGAATCACACTTTCTTCAATTTACGATCGTGATGGACGATTTCAAATTTTAGGCTTGCAAAAGGGACGGACAATCTTTAAAGGACAAAACTTTGTATATTTTTTTTTTTTTGGGGGGGGGGGGAGGGTGGGGGGAGGAAGGGCTTTATTGTGACAATTGTATGTCTCTCTCCACATGGTCTACATTATAAGCTTGAAAATGTTATTAATCATGATTTTAGTCGTAGCGGATTTTCAATCATTTTCAAAGATTTTTGTACATGTGGGTGTGGAAGGTAATCCTTGAATATCCTCAGTGTGCGTGCTGAGCACACCTCTAGGATTACAATGGGTGTAAAATATTGAGCCATCCCGGGGGATTATAAAATGGATGGCAGTAGAATCAATTGTTATTCTGAAAATCTTGCATTGTTTGCATTTCCCCACTCTTTATTTGATTGCAGTGTGCAAATATTTGCTATAATTTGCACTGTTTTTACAAATACTGAAAACATAAATGCATGATTTCTATTAACTAGTCCTTTTTGTATCAGTGTTTACTTTAATAGCAAAAACTTTTGTACACATGTACATTGTACTGTGTAACTTTCCTGTGTAAATATCCCAGATATTGCACTTCCTGGAGCATTCATGCAACATGAAATTAGCAGATCGGCAGCAATTATCACAGTGCAATGTGCATGTCCGTGAAATAGTTCAACTCCGATTGATTTTACATTCATCATACATATGGGCATAGTCACAAAGTAAAACAAAATCATACGATTACCAATAAACTAGTCAAGCAAATCAAGTGAATGTGGGGAAGTCCTGTAAATGTTCTGACTAGATAATTATAGAATATGCTTACAATTATGATGATGACCATAATAATAGTATAAAAAACTATTGTACTGATTGAAATTTGATGATTAATGATTGTTTGATGTTATGATAATGAATGATGATTATAGTAATAATAATAATGACAAAACTTCTACAGTACTGTTGCGTATCTCTACTTTTAATGCTACAGCTACAAACAGCTCCCTTTTTCCTTTCCCTATGCCAATTGCTTTGAACTGTTTTGTACTCCCCTTGTACTTCTATTTTTTATTACTACTACAACTAAATTCTGCAACTTTTACTAGTTATACTGAATGATAGTATCCTAATGATGAATATTCTTCTCTTGCCCCCATAGTTGCCGTGGACCAGCCATTCTTCACCATGCACCCTGGGCCAGTGGATGCACCGGTGGTGGAGGGTAACCGCCTGGTTATGTCCTGTGGTGCCAGGGGCACCATGCCCATCAGCTACCAATGGGAGCTTAATGACACCGTGGTGGAGTCCACAGGCTCCACCCCTAAGACGTTCCTGTACGAGGGCATCGATAGGACCAACGTGGGCATGTACCGGTGTGTGGCAGCCAATGAGGTGGGCAGTGTCATCAGCAAAGGAGCCAACATCCAAGTAGCATGTGAGTTTTTAACTGCCTCAATCGCAAACAACTGTAAAATATCACTGTGCAAATTTCCAATGAGAAAATATCTGTTTTTTTAAGGCATACGTCTAGAGCTTTCAACTTCTGAAAAAAATATTGAATCATTCCTTAATGTGTTAGAAATATGATATCACTGATGTAGTTTCTTATCAATACACATTCAAAAGATTTAATAGTGAGAACAAAGTTCTCCTGTTTATTGTATAATGTAGAGTATTGAGGTGACATATCCATGTGTCTTTTTGCTTAATTTTGTAGATTTTGACAGCTACAGTGGGACAGCGCAGACAACAACTGTGCAAGCAGGAGAAGCCAAGATTCTGACCTGCCCTCCATATGGTATGTACCACTCTGCGGAGCTCAGATGGGCACAGCATGCTGGGAAATTCATTACCAAAATAAAGACATGATTTTTCAGTCAAATGATATCATAGAAAGTTAGTAAAATACCAGAGATTCCGAGGCAAAGTCAGGGAAAATCTGTAAAGTTAATGCTTGTAATGAATATTGCGCGAATTATAATATCATAAAACAGCGATATATATGATCTGTTTATGTTGTATTTGTTGCTTTGATTTGGGATTGCTGTCAGGGTCCAGTTTGTAAAAGTTAATAAAGAAGGATTATATGGATAGATACAGGAGACGAAAAACGATTTTGACATGTTTTGAAGAGAATACATGTCAGCCACTCAGGCTGCTGTGAAGTGAAATTAATGTTGATATCATAGCTCATGACTTACAGTATGATGAAATACAAAAAAATCCTCTCCCATAATTGCGCACCGATTTAAGTGGATTTACAGATTTCTTTTGGGGGAGGAGGCAATTTACGATTGAATCATATCATCAAACCTCACTCAGTTGATTTTTTAACATAGAAGGATGGATCTGATCTCTATTGAGAAGGGCCAATTTAAGACTGAATTGGCAAATTTATGGCTCTAATCACGGGGGATTTTTTTTTTATAAAGAGAGAGAGAGGAATTGCTAAGTGTCCCCCGCAGGCACACCATCAACATCTCTTTGTGTCAAGAAAATTTGTGGTTTTTACTTCTCATATAAAAGTGATAGCCCGCAAGCAATAGAACCTGCACGTTCTGTGCGGTATTCATCCAAGATGCGGTGGGTGTTACAGCCAGAGAGAGATACAGATAATGGCTCTTCGTTTTCCGGTTTCTTGAGCGGCTTGCTAAATGTCACTGTTGTGCCCATACGGTTGGTCGTCGTTGGTAAATAGAATAGAAGGGTCTGTGTGTCCGCTGGTGATTCATTCTCTTAAACCCCATCTCTGTTTGCTCTTTCGCTTCTTCTGCGGACTTTGAACTCGGTGAATATTGTTTTGGTGGGTGAATGGCCTGGTTTCCAGACCACTATGATTTATTTTACATCTCCATATCAACGTAAATAAAGGAAGCTGCTTTCGAGGTACCATCATATCAAGTTTGGTTTTAAACAATGCGTAATCCTTTTAAGAAACTAACAGGGAATGTGAGTTTCAAAGATTGTCCTAGGTTTCACCCACATGGTTTGAACTATGTGGGGATACAATTTCATTTTGTCACCAATGACAAAATCAAATATTGTACATACATGCTTATACTTGTTCTTGATATTGTTGATATCTAAAGCCTTGAGGAAGGCTAATGTACATGTATCTTTACACTTGAGACTTTTCTGCTAATACCTACACAGCCTGTGTTTGGAATGCAAATGGGAATAAGCCGGACCTATTTACAAGAGTTCTAATCTCTCTCTCAGACACGTACAGCTACAGGAATTGTTGAATGTCTGAGCAGGGATGTGCCATTGTTGCTTCAAGCAAAATAACTCCCTTTGTACAGAATGAATTGAAGACTTTGCATTAAAAGCTTGAATTTACACTAAGCCTTCAATGAAAAAAAAGCTTGAATTTACACTAAGCCTTGGGTGAAAAACAAGCTTGAATTTGTGCTAAAACATGATTATAAAGAAGGGAATTCATTTACTTTAAGGGTTTGAGTGGGGCTCAAATGATGAACATCAGATATGTTGTTTATGGCTTGCTATGAGAACTTTAAGCTTATAATTGTAGGTCATTTACCAGTGAAGTGGTTCAGCTAATAATGGGAGATTTTTATAGCGGATTTATCAAAACAACTACTGTGTTGCCCCAATCAGTTTTCTTTTGAATTCAAATCAATGGCAAAGATATCAGATAATTATTTCCATTGTAGGTGTAATGTAGACTTGTTCCATCAAGGACTCGTATGAATAAATTCAAGGATCGTGTGTGGATCTGTTTAGTCATGAGAAGGTGATGGCTATGCTTTTTGAAAACAGTGTTTCTCTGTTTTTTGAATATTCAAAACAACTTGATGAGTGACATGTTGTGATACAAAATATGGCTTTGCAGACCTGATGAAACATGTTTCACCAGTAGTTTTCTGATCAATGGCTAGGGAATGTATGAAAGAACCAACACATGATAAAAAAATAGTAGGATTTCTGCAACCAAAGGAACCATTGATAGACACAGGTTAATTTGTACAGTTTCTTCATGTTTTTCAAGAAATATTAACACAAGAAAAAAAGTTACTTTCCAACAACATGCAATATATATCTGAAGAATAAAGGTAAATCCTTTCAGAAAAGTAGATTTGGTATGCATTGGGTAAGGTCTGAGTGTTACCCAATATAACTGTTTCTAGTCTTTTAAATTTTATCAGCAATGATATGAGAATCTTATTGTATTGCCTATTTCTTTGCTTGCAAAGCAATAGATGCAGGCTCAAAGCCCAAATGCTTTGAAGTTATAACATGAAGATGGAGAATGCTTGTTTTTGTGGATACTCGCCTGTCTGTTTGGCATTTCTTCACCAAACTATTCAATAAAGGGGCCTGACTGCAGTAGACTAATCATTCTCAGTTGCTTCTCAAGCTCCCTTACACTGAGAAAAGAGGAGAATGATAAAGGGACTAGTCCTATGAGTACTCTACGATATATTTTCAGATTTGGATCTGAAATGTCCAATACCGTGGAAGCCAGACTCTGTGGGTACCAGTGGTTTAGCTTTACGTGGTACAGTCATTCTGTCAAAACAACTGATAATGAAGTCAACATTCTTGTGTTTCTTTCCCTCTCACATGTAGAGTGCTACCCGACTCCAGAGATCATATGGCAGTTAAACGGTGTAGACCTGATACCAGGCCAGAACCAGGACCAGATTGTTACAGCGGACCAAAGGCTAGTCCTGCTCCTGGCTGACACTCCAGACCAGGGAGACTACTCCTGCAAGGCCAGTAACACCTACCAAGGATCCACGCACATTAGTCCTACAATATCCCTCACTGTCAATGGTTAGTAGAATTGGTCTTAGAATATTTGGCCTAATATGTGAGTCTGGTCTAATTCCATTATGAAGTAGATTAGCCCTGCAATATCACATACTCACATACTGTGAATGGTTAGTAGACTGGTCCAGGAATATTTAGCCTAATTTTGGAATAATCTGTGAGCTGGTCTAATGTGAATATTATACATCCTAATCCTACAATATTCCTCACTCTCTCTGAGAACTGGTCTAAGAACATTTGGCCTAATCATTGATTAGTCTATGAGTTTGGTCTATTATCAGGAAGACTTAATTATTCATGAAGAGAATTATTTGTTATCTATTAATGAAGAGTTTTCATCACAAAATGCTATCATTTTTTTCCATTGTGGTATTTACTGCAAAATTGTGAATTGTGCTTTGTTCTTAGTTAAGTTTAACAATTCAAAAAGAAGTGGTGAAAATGGTAGACTTGGTCAGGAAACAAAAGATGTCTTACTGGATAGTATAAAAAAAGCATGAGTACTGTCTTATGTTGTAACTTGACAGCTCTTGAACAATGTGGCAATGGCAAGATATTGTATGTGGAGAGGATATCACGGTTTGAGACACATGCACACAGGATATCCTAACATGTCTGCATTAATTCCACTTGATGAAGCAAGGACAAAACTAGATCACCTCTGGAAAAAGTCATGTTTCAAATGCGAGCAAAAGGTTACACTTTCAATATGTCTCTATCGCATGAAGATGTTGGATTATTGTAAGTAATGCTTGTAATTACCACAGAAACAGTCAATGAGCTCAGAGCATTGTTACTATTGCAATTATATTTTTGTTAGTAGTATTTCACAAGTTACAATCTACATTTCATGAGTGACATGTATATCTACATGCAAGAGAAACTACAAATGGTTCTATAAATGAAATTGGAACAAGTTACTGCTTTTACGAATAGGATTTTAGATGCCCCGGTCAAATTCCCGATGAAATGTAAAGGTGAGCATAAACCCATTTAGAATTTACTTTTGAGTTCTTACATTAAAAGAATACTTGTAAACTGTAAGTTCTTCCATTTACCATGGTATTTCCGCAACTTTTTGTTTGACCTGCAAAAGGGACATGCTCACTCAGACACATGTATTTCTTCTCGCAGGTGCCTTCAACCAATCCCAGTTTCTAGCTCCCACCATTGCAGTCCCACCCAGCAACACCGTCTTCAGACCAGGACAGAATCATGTGCAGATGGAGTGCATCATCAACGCAAAGTAAGTTCATGCTTACTATCCCGGTTTTACTGATAACAATAATGATTTAACATTTGTTTAGCATGCAACACCTAGGCATAATAGCTTGTCTCTTTGTGCTTAAAAATACAGAATATACAAGGAATGGAAATTGGGCACTGGGGTAATAGTTGTGTAGTTGTGGTATCTACAAAGATAGAAACAGATATGTTTTTAAAGTTTCTAAACTATTTGCAAGTTTCTAAGTTTCTGAGGTAGGCTGGCAAGTTATTCCTTAGAACAGTGGCTGCATGTGAAAAAGACCTTTCCCCCTTATGATTTTGTTATGGTTTGCGTGACAAAGGATAGTGACTTTGTAGAGGAACAAAGCCTTCTTTCTAGTTTGTACTGTCTTAACAATTTGGTGAGATATAATACGTCAAACTGATAGAAGTTAGTGAAAGAATTTTCCAACAGATATTGGACTGGATAGGGAGCCAGAGTAAATGTGCTAAAACTGATGCACAAATGAATTGATGCAGTGCTTACCTTTATTTAATATATTTCAAGCATTTTTAAGATCAAAGAAATACAACATGTCCATACATCAAGTAATGGTATCCATGTCCATCTTTCTTTCAGTCCTCTGACATCGCTGACAATCACATGGTACAAAGACGGCTTGGTTTTAATGGGCACCGGTGCCGTGTTGAATATCTACACCCCTGGTGAATCAGACGCAGGAGTCTACCGGTGTGTAGGGGAGCTGGAAGGGGCTGGTCTTCCTACCGTAGAGGCCACGGCAAACCTCACCATGTATAGTAAGTCACCCAACAATCTCATTCAGTTTTGTTGTGAATTCACTATTTTTTTTTCTGTGTGATTTAAATTAGTTTTCGTCTATTTGCTGTCATGTCAGTAATTTGTTGTGAAGTGTTCATCATTCCTAGCAATTGTTTTGAAAAGAGTGAATGTGATTTTGTGCTGAATATCACCAAAGTGTCTGTTTTGTCTTAGAAGTGTTATAATCCACAGTAGTCTCAATCATTACATCTAAAGCAATCTTGATTAGTTCGATTGTATTAATTTCCTTCCTCTACTTCTTTAATCTATAGATATGTTTTCATTGTCTATGATGTTTTTTGAGTGCAGTGGATCTCAGGACTTCTTCAAAACTCTATCTTAAGATGCTCCTTTGTGTCAGCGTCAGATCGTAGTTTGTAATTTTATGTTGTTTAATGCCGTGTGGTATGTGTTGTTTCGCAATGTGTTCTGTTTACAAACATGTGTCTGTATGACTAGAATTCATCTGACTTGATAGATGTGTTCCTTATTGGGAGGCCTGAACATATACATGTAGTCTCCATAATTCAGTCCCTTCTAACAACTAATGAGGGGCTTGTGCCAGAGTCTGCAGACAGAGACTACTTTGAGACACTTTTTTTTGAACATGTGTCTGTAAGATCAGACTACACCACACTTGCCAGGTGTGTCCCCTATTGCAAGGCCTGTACATATATGGGAAGTAGTCTCCATAATTCAGGCCCAGCCTGGACACCAATGTGTAACTTCCATGCATATATGGGTGAGAAAAAGTACACCAATCCCTCCAGATTGCCCTTTCAATCTAATAACCGAAATTAAAATAGAATGAAATGCGGGGAATGCGGCATGATCCTGAAGGCAGACAGTGGCTGAGTCGCTGGGATGGGCAATGGGCAATTAATGAACATGAATGAGGGTTGGGGCACGGAGTGTGGGTGGCCCGAGGGGGGGAGATAACCTTCCTGATATAAGTAGCAGAAAGAATAATGTGCGGGGACTGCTTCTCATGCTCAACGTCATGAAATGAAAACACGGAACCATGCATTATACTTTAAAGCAGAATCAATTTTTCACTGAATCGCATTGAGGGCAAAGTACATTTTTTACTTATGTGTTTTTTATGCTGATTTGTATTGATCCCCCATTTACTTTTCTTTTTAACTGGGGATGTCCCATTATGAAGATAAGATATAAAGGGAGGGAAAATTCAAGAGAATCATTGTATGAATGTAATAAAAGGAAATAATGATTTGGATGCTCTGTTGTGTATTGCACTTAAAATATGTCGAAAAGTCAAACCTTGCAGAGTGGAATTGTTTAGTGGAGTTGACATCATATTTCATAGTAACCACCAACATGTGCCAAACTATGACAAAGACAATCATTGAGATGACAGATAGATGATCAATGTCATCCTTTCTCACACATAGATGTACACATGACGTCCTTGTGTGTATGTGAGAATATTCCCCTCGGTTAGAAGAGGGATATTAAACGAGTGTTGGGGCTAGTCTGGCTTTCAGGCCATTGGACATTTCTGATCCAAACAAAAAAATAGTGTCTGATATTCAAAGACTAGTCACTCTCCCATTCTCCTCTTTTCTCAATCTGAGGGTGAGCCAGAGGAGAAATTGAGAATGATTAGTCTACTGCAACCAGACCCCTTTATTGATTAGCTTGGTTTAGAAATGCCCAACAGCCTGAAACCCAGGCTATGCTCGAGGTCTGATCTCTGCCTCACCTGTGCCCTGTCTGTACGATGATCAGTCATTTGCTGTCTATGCAAACAAATTATATTTCATCAAAGGCGCAGCGTTTAACTTCTGTGCAATAACGGTGCCATCTGATGTGGGACCCTTCACACTGCCTCAATAAACGAATTGCATTTTTTTCCAATTGTCACCTCCAGTTTAAACGATCAAATATTACCATAGAGCTTATACTGCATAAGCTCTATGGGTATATCCACTCCTCACCCAATTTTAGCTGTAGTTCAGGTACACATAGTAACAATGAGTTACAGAGAGAGTAATTATGAAGAATCAAGTAACATTGCCTGTGTTTTGGCTAGATCACTGGCACAGATATGTTTGATTACACTGCAGCGACTTGCCTCGACTGATTCTCATCTGTTGT